>CAUYPK010067002.1:0-26221 GCA_963574355.1 Loris lydekkerianus | reverse complement strand
AGGGTAGCAGGAGAAGAAGGTAGGGTGAAAAACCATGTAGGCCCATCCACAGGGGATTTTCTAGAATTTCTTTTCTTCTCTCTTCTAGATCTTCTTGGAGTGTTTTGATCTTGTTTTGCATGATCTCAGATCTGTTGGCATAAAAGTAGCACTTCTCCTGTAAAAATAAACAGATGCCTCCTTTTTTGGCAGTTAATAGGACTAATTCTCATCTAAGATTTATAAAATTTTTTATCAACAAGATGTATTGCCTCTGGAAAAGCCTTTTCTGTGTCTCTTTGTTATGAGCATGTTGTTTTTCTTATAGATTGTGTTAATTTCATTTGTTGTGTTAGGTTGTTTTTTTGTTTTTGTTTTTTTTTTTCTGTATTGAGCTAGACTGGCAATCCAAGTAAGAAATCCCATTTGTGATATTTATGTAAAATATTTCATAAGGTACTAAATGTTTCCAGTACCTACGCAGTATATCTCTTATAGATTTCCCACTTTGCTCCAGAAAAATATGTTGGTACTATCATAGCTCAAGGAAATGCAAGCTGGTAAACTCAAGTGATCCTTCAGACATTATCTTTCTCAGCAGATGAGAGTACATGTCTATGCCAACACTGCTGGGGATTTTCTGCACTTATGTATAGGACATGTGGGATGTTACTAAGTTGCTCATTCTGTCTGAAAATGCTTAGATTCTAAAAATCTTTCTTACTTGGCCTCTAAAGTGCTATAGGGGTCATCTATGGTGCTCATCTATGCTTATGTTTTATTCAAGGTTTTTCTCTTTCTCTCATTTACAAGAGCATGTAGATTAAAATATAACTCTATTCAGATATAATTCACATACCAAATAATTCACCCATTTCAAGTATAGAATTGAAGATCACACATTCAGTTGTTAACTTGTAAAGTTTGTTTGTTTCTTACTAGAGAAGTTTCCCTTAAGTACAGAAAGAGATAAATGAAAGCAAGTAATAAAGGAAAGAAAAGAATGTACAGAGAAAGCCAATTAGAGAGAAAGAATCACAGGGAGCAAAAATAAAGCGAGGGAGGGTGAAGAAGGGAGAGGTAAGAAAACAAAGAGAAAATGACCAAACTTGTTGGCTCACACCTGTAATCCTAGCTCTCTTTCAGGATGAGATAAGTGAACTGCTAAACAAGGTGGTTCTGAGTATGGAGAGAGTAAGTCTCACAAAATATCTCTAAGAAAAATTGTTTAGGCATTGTGACAGGCACCTGTATTCATAGGCACAAGGGAGGCTCAAGTGTGAGGTTTACCTAAATTCTGGAGTTTGAAGTTGCTGTTTTTTAGGCTGAGGACAATAAAGACTACCCTGAAATACACTGGGAAACCTTATTCAGACATATACACACACACATTATTAGACAAATCAACAAACCAACCAACAAATCTTTTCATCATCTTAAAAGACCATAATTATTACCTTTATTGTTCAAGCAAAGTAGATATGCTTAATAAATCTGAAGCTATGACCAAATAGTGGCTGTAACCTGGCATAGTAAATGTGTAAGCTTCACTCAAATGTATGTTTTGGGGTATTTCTCAAAGTTGTTATTGAAATAGCGACAAAAGAGCTTTGGCTTAGTGGTTAGTGCACTATAACCATAAATGGAGTGTGTTGAGTTTGAATCTGGCCCCAGAAAAACAATAAAATGAAATAGCCAGTGTTGTAGTGGGCACCTTTAGTTCTACCTACTCAGGAGGTTGAAGCTAATGAATCACCTAAGCTGGAGAGTGGGAGGTTCCTGTACTGTGATGCCAGGGCACTCCACTGAGGGTGACAAAGTCAAACTCTATCTGAAAATAAATAAATAAATAAATAAATAACATCCTACTTAAATTAATCTATGTAGTTTTTTCAGCTATGGTGCCGCTTGGGTCACACTGCTGTACAAAATCTTAACTGTTGTGTCAGCCTCGTGCCAAAACCTCAACCATCAATAGAATCAAGAAGGCACAAATGAGAGATTACTTCTCTTTCTCTGTATGGAGATATAAGAACAGTCCTGGTTCAAACACTTAAGGGATACAAGCTAAATTGAGCAGAAAAGACGTCTTAGTATTTTTGACGAGAAGCCTAGTCCCTAGGACATTGCAGCATGAAATGACTATATGATTCCTGTGCATGACCTCAAAATACGTGTTGCCCTGGGTTACCATCTTAAAGATTAACCTTACTCCTGCTAAGCATGTGTTCTGGCTGGCCATGATTGTCATTGCGATTAAACTATAACAAAAGTGTGTAGTTTTTTCTCTAACAGTTAATTCCCTGCTTCCTGAAATTTGTTTGTATCTGTGGCAAAGGGATTGCAACAACTCTTTCTTTTCTTCTCAAGTCATGAATTTTTAAGCAAGTGGAAGTCTATGATTTATACTTAGTGCTTTTCTTGGATGATACAGACCAAGAACCAGTGTCCAAATATCGAACTGTGATTTCACAGAACTGACAGGTATGTCACACAATTCTCACTTTTACCTTTCGTGATGTTTTACTTCTTTCTCTCATATAAGATTATTTGTGATGTTAGGGGTCTCACTGAAGGTCCTCTCTTGAAATCTATTTAGGCAATGTGTCCAGTAGTGTATTTCATATCTGCAGTTATTTTTTAGTATGAAGGGGATTATCAGCTTATCTAGAATGTTTCATTATTCTTGAATTCTATGCCAGGTATGTCCACACCTGTAGTTTCGTGGCCACCTAGGAAGTAGAATAATTTTTGGGGGCCACACATTGAATACACAGTCACTAATTAAAACTGATTAGCAATGAAGAGATATGTGGATAATTGTGGTGATATATGCCACCACTAATAGGCAAAAGAGTCTTGACATAGTCCTTATGTGTCACCAGGGCTTGAGTATTGGACACTCCCCAAAGCCCTTGATAAGATCATTTTGTAAGTAGAGTTCAATGACTTTTTCCATGCATGGGTACAATATTTGAGTGCTCTGAGATGCCAAGCTGGGCAGATGTATTGGTGATAAGTCTTAGCAAAAGAAAGACACCCTTCCCTCTGATCCCTCACACTTTACCTACTGAAAAGAGAAGGTAGTCAAGCTTTGAGGCCCTGTCTTTATTTCAAAATAATGCAGAGGCTGAGGCAGTAGGATTCCTTCATTAGAAGCATTTGAATTTGCTTGGTACTAGGCTGATGACATGACACTGTAGTCTGGGAAACAGAGTTGGAGTCTGTCTCACAAAAAAATTATAAAAGAAAAAAAGGAAAGAAAAAAAAAATCTATGTACACTTTCCAAGAACAAAGTACAAGGAGAGGTCAATAGGCAGATGGAATAGGTGACTACATAAAAGAGGACATTTATTGTGTCTCCTAGGGGGAGGAAAGTAAAGCAGGAAAAGTGGGCTTGTGATTGGTTTGTTTAAATATTTCCAGTTGACCTGATGGGTAGGGGTTGTCCAGAGATGTCTGTTCCCTGGCCTCTGACTGATTGTGGCATGAAAATATTGGACCAAATTTCAGGACTTCAAAACTAGGAGTGGAGTGTGTACTCTGGATGTTTTAGGGTGATATGAAAATCTTGATTGGCATCAAAAATTCACTATGTGGGCAGTATAGAGTATATAAGAATCTAGGATATCAAAGGTAAAATCAAAAGGCTTCACTAACAGAAGCTTCAGAAATATAATTTCCCTATGAAAGAATAATTTATCTAGTTGACAATTTTCACTCTAGATCTGTAGTCATTATTAAAAATAAGGGTTAAATCTCCTACCAATGGTTTTCTCTATTTATGTATTGAGAAAGAGTGTCATTTTATTCCCCTCAGTAGAATGTTCTAATATATACCTCACAGTAATCTTCAAGTAATGTCTTCAAGGGAACCTATACCCTCAGATGGGAAAACAGGGACCTACATAACACCTGGCATTTTGAGCTCTCCAACTACAGGCTGGGTGCTGATTGTGGCAGTTTCTTTGGAACTTTTGAACTGGACAAATTAACCAAGGACCCTCCAATATGGCACCATGGTTTTATTGTAGTGGGAAGATTTCATTTCTCACTTCCATGTGTTTCGTGTGGGGGAGGGGGAGTGATATCTTAGTTGCTTGTATTTCTTACAGCTGAGAGTTCAACCCAGAGTATGTGATTCATATGGATTGGAGAGAGATGAGCTGAATACAAGACAAGCCACCTAGTCCCAATAGATCAAACAGGTTTTCAGAGTCTCAGGCTGTAGTACTCTACAGAGTCCTTTGCAAAGATGTAGAAGAAAAGCTGAAGTCACCAGTCCTAGATCTTTGGTGAAGGGCTGATCAACCACTACTCCAGAAGCTTTTAAACCAATTTAACTTTATCTTTTCATCTAGCAAAACAGTTAACACAATCATGGGCCCAAATCAGTGGAAAAACTGGCAACATAATAATCAGAACCAAACAACTCCCCCAAGGAATGACAACTGCACACATCAGAGGATCTCATTCATAAACAGATGGCTGAGATGTCAGAAATCGAATTTAGAATTTGGATAGCAAATCAGATTAAAAAATAAAATTAAAGTTGTAATTACAAATTCTAGGAATAATTTAAATGTTGTCTCAAGAATACAATGAATTCAAACACAAAATCACCAAAGATTCTGGCATATTGAGAAAAAAAGTTTCAGCCTTCCAAGATATGGGAAATACAGTAGAATCCCTCAGTAACAGAATGGAACAGGTAAAGTAAAAAATTTCTGACACTGAAGACAAAGTTATAAATACTCCCAAATGTTTAAGAGGAAGAGAAGTGGAGAGTGAAAACAAATCCTTTGTCGCAGTGAGAACTGGGATAATTTGAAGAAAACTAGTATTTTCAATTATACAAATTTCTGAGGGCAAGAAGAGTACTTTGAAAAACAGAGGCTCTAGTTCATGAGATAATGAAGGAGAACTTACAACACATGCCAAGAGATTGTAAAATTGAGATAGCAGATACTTTCAGAACTCCAGCATGATTCCATATGAATAAAACATATCCAAGGCAGATTATTAACTTTTCCAAAATTAATATGAAAAAGAAGATTATGCAAGCAACCACATGTATGAAAACTATAACCTAGAAGGGGAAGAATAATAGAAATAACTGCGGATTTCTTTGTTAAAACATTTCAAGCTACAAGAGGATGGTCTTCTACTTTCAATGTCTTAAAACAAAAGAATTTTTAACTAAGGGTTATCAGACAATGTTTAACCACCCAAGAAAACTCACTCAGCATATTTTCATCAGAACCCATTTTGCACAGTTGCTAAAAGATTAAAAATGTTGACTGGATTTAAAAAACTTCAACATGCAAAATAATACCAGGTTTAACAATAATCTCAATTAACATGAATGGCTTAAATTGCCCTATAAGGAGGCACAAATTTTCTGAATGGATAAAAAAAAATCTCAGGGCACATATCTCCTGCATACAAAAATAATACCTTAAAAGAGTAAGATAATACAAGAGTTTTACCTTAAAAGATAAATATAGACTCAGGATAAAGAAATGCTCATCTATAATTATGCAAATGGTAATTAGAATAAAGCAAATGTTGCAAATTTATTGTCAGATACAATAGGCTTTACACCAACAAAAGTAAAAAAAGAAAAGGATGATCACCTATTTGCTAACAGAAACACTCAACATGATGAGACTTTAATTATTAATATTTATGCACACAACTAGAATTCTTCTCAATTTATAAGAGAAACTAACTGAAATGAGCAACTTGATTGCCATTAGCACTATAATACCTAGAGATTTTAACACACCTGTGGCTGTGTTGGATAGATCTTCAATAAGAAACTAAGCAAATACATTTTAGACTTAAAATAAACCATTCTATAATTAGATGTAACAGACATATACACAACATTTTTTACTAAACAAACTAAATACACATTCTTCACATCAGAACATTCAACATAGACCAAAATTGATCATATATTAGGTCACAAGGCTAACCTCAGCAAATTTAAAAGAATAGAAATTATTAATTGTATCTTCTCAGACCACCATGGAATAAAGCAACTCAGTAACAAGAAAGAATCTGCAAATTCACACAAAGACGTGGAAAGTAAATATTCTTATGCTAAATGATAGCTGGGTCATAAGATTAGATTAAGAAATAAATTACCAAATTTTTGGATCAAAACAATAATGAAGACATGAACAATCAGAAGCTCTGGGATATTGCAAAGGCAATTCTAAGAGGAAAATTTACAGCGTTCCTAACCTTGCTCAAGAGAATGGAAAATCAACAACTTAATGAGACAGCTCAAGGAACTGAAAGAGGAAGAACATTTCAATCCCAAACCAAGCAGAAGAAAAAAAAAAATAATCAAAAGTAGAGCAGAATTAAATGAAATTGAAAATAAAACAATTGTACAACAAATCAATGGAACAAAAATTTGTTGTTTTTGAAAAGTACAATAAAATAGGTAGACCCATGGCTAACCTAAATGGAAAAAAATGAGCAAAATCTCTAATTTCATTAGTCAAAAATGACAGAGATGAGACAACTACAGACTTTGCAGAAATTCAAAAATTACTTAGTATATATTACAAAAAACTCCTTGCTCAGAAATATAAAAATCTGAAGGAAATGAAAAAATACTTGGAATCACACCATCTTCCTAGACTTAGCCAGAAAAAAGTGGAAATGTTGACCAGGCCTAAATCAAATTCTGAAATAGCATCAACAGTACAAAGTCTTCCCAAAAAGAAAAGCCCAGGATCAGATGGCTTCACATCAGAATTTTACCAAACCTTTAAAGAGGAACTAAAAGACAAAATACTTTCCAACACATTCTATGAAGCAAACATAACAAGGAAAAGACCCAACAAGAAAAGAAAATTACAGACCAATATCTCTAATAAATATTGATACAAAAATTGTCAATAATATGTTAGGAAACAGAACCCACCAACACATAAAACAAATTAAAGACCACAACCAAGTGGGTTTTATCCCAGACTCTATAGGCCTTTTAAATATATGTAAATCTACAAATACAATACGTTACAAATAATTTTTTAAAAAAGACCATCTGATCCTCTCAATTGATGCTTGAAAAAATCTTTTGAAAATATCCGCATTTTTTTTAATGATCAAAACTCTTAAAAGAAAGACACATGTAGGAGCGACATTTTTTAATCCTATAGAGGCCATGTACAGCAAATATATAGCCAATATCATATTGAATAGAGTAAAACTGAAAACATGTCTACTCAAGTCACAAACCAGGAAAGGTTGCCCACTATCTACACTGCTTTTGAACCTTGGAACGAAAATATTAGTCATTGCAATTAGGCAAGAAAAGGCAATCAAGTTTTCCATATAATGTCAGAGGAGATAAAACTTTCACTTTTCACAGATGAGATGATCATATGCCTGTAAAATCACAGGGAGTCAAACAAAAAACTCTTAGAAATGATAAAGGAATACAGCAGCATCTCAAGTTACAAAATCAGTACTCACAAATCAGTAGCATTCATATATACCAACAATAGTCAAGCTGAAAAAACATTCATGGACTCTATTACCTTCATATTTGTGCCACAAAAATAAATAAATAAATAAATAAAATATCTGGGAGTTTTCTAAAAAAAAAAAAAGTATGTGGAAGATCTCTATAAAAGAACTATCAAAACTCTTAGAAAAAAATAGCTGAAAATGTCAACAAATAGAAAAACATACCATACTCAGAGATAAGAATAAACACCATTGTTAAAATGTCTTTATTACACAAAGCAATCTACAGATTTACTGCAATTCCTATTAAAGCACCTAGGTCATATTTAAAAGATCTCAAATAACTAGTACTTCATTTTATGTTAAAGTAGAAAAAAATTTGAATAGCCGAGGCATTACTCAGAAATAAAAACACATCAAGTGGAATCACTCTACCAGACTTCAGAATATCTGTAAATCTATAGTTATCAAAACAGCATGGTTTTGGCAAAAAAAAAAAGAAAAGAAAATCAAAGAGGTTGATTTGTAGAAAAGAATTGACAACCAAGAGAAGAATCCAGACAGTAATTATTTTTTGATCTTCAAGAAACTTATCAAAAACTTAAATTGGAGAAAAGACTTTTTATTTAATAAATGGTGCTGGGTGAATTGGATGGTGACTTGTAGAAGACTGAAACTAAACATACACCTTTCCCAACTAAAAAAAAAAGACTATGACAGGATAAAGGACTTAAACCCAAGATGTGAACCATAAAAATTCTTGGAAACAGTGAAAGGGAAATACTTGAAGAAATTGGCCTGAAAGGAAATTTTATGAGGATAACCTCTTGAACTATTGAAGCAATACCAAAAATACATTACTAGGATTTAATCAAACCAAAAAGCTTCTGTCCTGCCAAAAATACAGTAAATAAAGCAAATAGACCACCCTCAGATTTGGAGAGAATCTTTGCAGGTTAAGTTTCTGACATAGGTCTGAGAAGCAGAATCCGGAGAGAACTCCAACTTATTAATTAGAAAAGAACAAGAGACCTGAACAGAAGTTCTCCAAAGAAGACAGGCAGATGATCTACAAACACTTGAAAAAAATGCTCATCACTTTTAATTATCAGAAAAAATGCAAATAAAATGCACTTTGGGATACACCTAAATCCAGTAAGAGTACCCCACTTAACAAAACTACACGTTAGCATGGATGTGAAAAAAAAAAAAAAGGAAATACTTCTCCACTGCCAGTGGGAATGCAAAATAATATGTTCCTATTGCAAAGAAGTTTGGAGAACATGCAGGGAACTAAACATTGACTTGCCAGTGGATCCTGCAATTCCTCTCCTATCAGGATGTACAAAAGACCAAAATTCACTTTGCTAAAAAGGTATTTGTACCAAATTATTCATTGCAGCTCAATTCATAATAGGCAAGTCATTGAAGAAGCTCAATTACAAATTGGCTAATTAATGTATTAATAAATTGTTATATATGTATATCATGGAATACTATGCAGCCTTAAAACAGATGAAGTTTTTATCTTTTTTATGATTACTTGGAGGGACTGAAAACATGTTTTCTTGAATAAAATGTCTAAGAAATAGAGGAAAATTTGTGCTATATACTCAGTAATTTTATGTAATCTACTTATATTTACTCACACTTTCTGATGAAAGATAGAACACAACTATAGCCCAGAAAGAAGAAGAAAAATGGAGTGGGAAGAAATTGCAGGGAGCAGGTTTGATAGAGAGAGGGTAAATGGAGTGACCACACCTATGGAGGATATTGCAAGGTACAAGTCAAATCTGGCAAAAGTAGAACATAAATGTCTTCACAAAATAATCAAGTAAATGTGGCAAAAGCTATGTTGATTGGTTTGATATAGCCATGTCTGATTGTAAAAAAAATCAACACATTGTATCCCACAAATGCATAAATGTATTCATGATGTATGTGTATATAACTTACCAACAACAACAACAAAAAAAAAAAAATAGAAAAGAAAAAGATTGAGGTTATCTATGATGACATCACAACTCTCTACCAAGGGAAATGGAGTCAGACGCTGTCTCAAGGATAAAGAAAATGACAACTTTGGTAGCATGGAACAATGTGCCTTCCATGTCAATTCCCAGTAAACTGTGTGTGAGCATGGAGATAACGTTGACTGTCTCTCATGGACTTTTACTCTCTGGATAACTCTTATGTTGTGAGCCTTATGAGTACCTCAAATTTGGAAAACTTTGGCAAATAGCTTCATTGAAATAAGTAGTTCATCCTTGGAAAGTGTACAATTCTTTGTTTCTCAGGATAGTCACAGAATTATACAGCTATCATCATTATCTAAATGTAGGACTTTGTGTTGTCATCCACACAAAGAATGTCAATACCTATTAGCAGTCACTGTGATCTTCCCCACCACCCTCCAAAACCGGCTCTCTACACCCAGAAAAATATTGGTCTTGACTTAATGTTTTCTTCTAACTTCTGTTTTCTTCTATATGGTCTTTGTAAGGGGCCTTGTTATCATAACATAATGATTTTAAGGTTCATTTTTATTGTCACATAAACATGCACTTCATTTCTTTTGATTATTGAAAAATATACCATCGTGTGAATATAATGCTTTACATGTATCCAATCACCTGTAAATTACCTTAATGTTCTGAAGACATTCCTTTCTAATCTAAGATTTTTAAAATATTTTATTAACACGTTATGTTGCCTCCAACAAAAGCCTTTTCTGAGTCTCTTGAGATGACCATGTGATTTTCCTTATTGATGCTATTAATGTAGTGTGTTCTAATAGTTGATTTTCCCACAAATACAGATGTCGACAAGGATGTAGAGAAAAGGAACACTTCTGCATTGGTGGTTAGAATGCAACCTAGTACGTAGCATTTCATTGTAGACTTTCTGTTTGATCCTGCAATTCCTCTACTAGGTGTATATACAAAATATATGCAGCACATTATTCATTGAAGCTTAGTTCATAATTGCCAAGTCTTGAAAGAAGCTTAAGTGCCTATAGACACATGAATTGATTAATAAATTGTGGTATATGTATACCATGAAATTTTTTGCACCATTTAGAAAGATGGATACTTTACTTCTTTTACATTTACATGCATGTAAATGACAAACGTTCTTTTTAGTAAAGTATATCAGAAATGGAAAAATATATTTTCAATGTACTCAGTACTAATATAAAAACAATTCATAATCACTCTCACTTTCATATTAGAGATGAATCACAACTATAACACAGGAGGAAAGAGTGAAGGGGAGGGTTATTGAGAGGAAGAGGGTAGTTTAAGAACAGGAAGACCAAATGTGGGGACTTCAACTATTAAGCATACTGCAAGGGTACAAGTCAAATCTATCAAGTATTGATCACAAATATCTTGACACGGTTAAGGAAATGAGGTGAACCCTATGATAATTAGTAGAAGCTAAGCACTCCAATTTGTACAAATAATCAAAACATTGAATCCCACAAAGACATAAAGTACTCACAATCTATGTATGTATGACTTAATAAAGAAGAAATAAAAGAAAAAAAAAAGAAAAGAAAAGAAAAGAAAAGAAAAGAAAAGAAAAGAAAAGAAAAGAAAAAATGAAAAGAAAAGAAAGGAGAGAGCAAGCCAATGAGAGAGAGAACTGGAGAAAAGAAGAATAAAATGATGTAGGGAACAAGGGAGTGAAAAACACAGGAAACAAAGAAAGAGAAAATGACCAAAGTCAGTGGATCACACCTATAATCCTAGCTCTCTGGCAGGCTATGAGTGGAGTTATGGAAGAAGGGAGCACTGAGAACAAAAAGATTCAGACCATATCTCTAATAAAAAGTAAAAAAATTATCTAGGCATTGTGACAGACACCTGCTATCCAAGCCACATGAAAGTCTCAGGTAGCAGGATTTGCCTGAATCCTGGAGTTTGAGGTTTCTATGATCTAGGCAGAGGCCAGAAAAAACTAGCCTGTGCCACAGATGGAAACCAATGCTCAAATATAACCATAGAAACACCCATGAACAGACAAACCCATAAACCAACCAACAAAGATTTTCATCATCTAAAATGACCAGAATTACCCTGATTGTTCAAGGAAAGCAGACATGCTTGAGACTTTTGGAGCTATGCTCAAATTGAGGCTATAGCCAGGCATATTCAATTTATAAACTTCTCATAAATGGATAATTGGGATAGTCATCAAGTAAGTCCTTAAAATAGAATCCCATGGGCAGTACCGTTGACTCCAAGGATAAAATGCCAGCCCAATGTAATAAGAGTGGTGAATTCAAACCCTGTCCCAGCCAAACTACAAAACAAAAATAGCCATGTGTTTTCCTGGGGGCCTGTAATTCCAGCTAATCAGAGGGCTTGGCAAAAGAATCATGTAAACTCTGAAGTTGGAGGCTGATGAAAGCTAGGATGCAAATGTGTTCTACCCAGGCAACATGGTGAAACTCTGTCTCAAACAAAGAAAAAAATATATATATAGCATCCTACTTAACAAACTCCAAGCAGTTTTGACAGCTGTGACACAGCTTGAGTCAAACTGCTGTACAAAATCTCAACTGCTGTGTGAACTTTGTGCCAGAATATTAATCGTCAATAGAATCAATAAAGTACAAATGGAAGATAACTTCTCTGTCTGTGGATGGAGAGCTAAGAAGAGTCAAGTTTACATTTTCAGGGACAAAAGCTGAAGACAGAATAAAATCCCACTTAGTATCTTTGGCCAGAAACCTGGATGCCAGGACATTACAGGATAAAGTCACTACATGTTCAAGGTGGATGATATCACTAGGGGTGTTGCCCTGAATTATCATCTTTTTAAGCTTAATCTTATTCCTGCTAAGAAAATGTAGTTCTGTCTAGGTTTGTCATTAGGTTCAAAATGTTAAAAAAGAGCGGGGTTTATTTCTCCAGACTCAATTCCTGTATCCAGACTCAACTCAAGTTTCTTTGTATCTCTGCTGAAGGATTCAACAACCCTTTCTTTTCATTAAATGTGAATAAATAAGTGTGGTTTATACCTATACCTATACCTATACGGCTTCCCTGGGATGTTGGAGATCACAAAATACAGAGAAAAAGTCAGACAATGATTTAAAAGGCCTGACAGGTACATCACACATTTCTCAGTTCTATGTTTTAAGTAATTCTCTAGAATAGGCTTGTTTGGAAAGGTAGCTGTAATACTGAACATCCTATCTCTTAATCTGGTTAGGCAATATGTTCAGTAGTGTACTGCATAACTGCTGTTATTTATGATGATAATGGAAAATAAAAGACTATCTGGAAGGAGCCAACAATTCTGACCTCTTCTGAACAGAAGAGTTCAGGTGTGTCCAAACTTTTGGCTTCTTGACCATGTAGGAAGTAGAAGAGTTATTTGTGGCCACATGTTCAATACACAATGACTAATGAAGCCTGGCACAGAAAAGAGATGTGCACATAATTGTGGTGATATCTGCCACAAGGATATGTAAAAGAGTCCTGCCATAAGCACTAAGTGTCATGAGGGCCTGAATTAAGAATTGAATAGTCTTCAAAGCCCCAGATAAGATCATTTCCTCAGTAGAGCTCAATGACATTTGCCATGCAGGACAAGCATATTTGGCTATTATGAGAGGCCAAGGTGGGCTAATCCCCTGAGTTAAGGGGTCGGAGATAAGTCTGAGCAACAGCAAGAGATCCGCGTCTCTGATAACACACTTCGTTTCTCCTAAAATACAAAAACTTTTCAAGGGTTCTGGCCCTTGCTTTTAGTCCCAGCTACCCCAGAAGCTGAGATAGAAAGATTCCTTCAACCCAAGAGTTGGATGTTGCTGTGAGCTAAGCTGATGCCATGATATTCTTGCCAGGGCAACTGAGTGAGGGTTTGTTTAATGAAAAAGAATAAGGAAAAAAATATGGAGGGAAAATTTAGTAGTCACAGTTTTCCAGAGCCAAAGTAGGAGGAGAACTCAATCTGAAGATGGAATATGAGACTACCTAAAAGAGATTTATTGTGTCCCCCGGGGAGGAACAATTACTCAGGACAAGAGGGTTTGGAGTTTGATCCTTAGAATATTGCCAGTTGATCTGATTTGTAGGGAATGTTCAGAGATAGCTAATACCTGGTTCAGACTGACAGGGAAAAGGTAACATTGTCCTGGTTGAAAGCAACTGAACAGAAGAGTTGGAGGGTATACTCTGTATTTTTTAGTGTGCTTGATTTATAGTGATAAAAGCTTGATTTATATTGATAAAAACTGAATGGTAGTGACATAAAAACAGGGATACAGATGTATAAAATAGAATAGAGAATCAAGCATTGACCCCAGAATCTTACCATCATTTAATATTTGATAATACAATTAAAAACATTGAGTGAAAAAAGCTCCTTATTTAATAAATGGTGCTTAGAGAACTGGCTGGCGACCAGTAGAAGACCCAAAGTGGACCTACACTTTTATTATTAAATAAGATAGACTTTCACTGGATTAAAAATTTAAACTTAAGACATGAAACTATATAAATACTAGACAAAAGTGCTGAGAACACACTTGAAAAATCAGCTTGGGTGAATACTTTTTGAGAATGACCCCAGGGGAATTGAAGAAACACCGAAAACACATTATTGTGATCTGACCAAACTAGAAAGCCTCTTCACAGTCAGGAAAACAGTCAGTAAAGTAACCAGACATTCCACAGAACTTTTTTTGCAGGTTATGTCTCCGACAAAGGTTGATAAACTAAAATCCACAGAGAACCCAAACTTTTTGGAAAGAAAAGAACAAGTGATCCAATATCAGTGTTGGCAAGGGACTGGAAGAGAAACTTCTCTTAAAAAGACAAGTGCATGGCCTACAGAAACATGGAAAAATGTTCTTCATCCTTCATCTTCAGAGAAAGGCAAATCAAAACCACTTTGAGATATCATCTAACTCCAGTAAAATTTGTCCACATAACAAAATCCTAAAACCATGCTTGTTGCATGTGGAAAAAAGAAATTACTTGGGCACTGCTCGTGGAAATGCAAACTAATACTTTTTTATTGGAAAGATGCTTGAAAGTTACTTAGAGATCTAAAAGTAGACCTGCCATTAGATCATTCAATTCTCTAATTAGTTATATATCCAAAGGACCAAAAATAACAAGGATATTTATACCAGAATGTTTATTATAGCCCAATTCATATTTGCTACAAAATGGAAAAAACCAAAATGCTCATCAAACCCTGAATGGATTAATAAAATGTGGTATATTTACACCATGGAATATGATGCAATCTTTAAAAAGATGAAGACTTAACCTCTTTCATGTTTTCATGAATGAAGTTGGAACATGTTCTATGAAGCAGTTCAAATTAAAGGCAAGCAACACAACATTTAAGTATCTTTTATATTTCAGTAGAACTGGGTGCAAAATCAGAGTTTAGGGTATCTTGTTGCTCAGCCTTGTATTCAACATGTGAGCTCAGGGGATCAGACAACTGTGGCCTCCCAGAACATTCAAATATTTTAGTCATGCATTGTAAATATTCTTGAATTTTAATTAAGAAATGACCTCCTCAGGGGCTTTGAGGAGTGACCAATCCTCAGGCCCCAGTGACATACAGAGATTATGTCAGGACTGTTTCAAACAGCCATGGTGGCAAATATAACCGAAATCATGCATAGATCTCTTTTCTGCTAATCAGGTTTAATTATTGATTGTGTATTTAAAGTGTGATGCAAAAAACTCTTCTACTTTCTATGTGGTCAAAAAGCCAAAAATGTAGAGACACCTGGCCCATATCTCAGGAACAGTGAAATTTTGCAACTAGGCTGATATTTATCATGATCCTCAAAAATAACTGCAGGTATGAAGGACACATTGCCTACCCATATTTTGTGGGAGGACCTTCAATGAGATACTAACTGTCCCAAATAAGCCTATTCTAGAGAAAGAAGAAAAACATCAGAAAACATACAACTGAGAAATGTGTGGCATTCCTGTCATGTGTGTGTAATCACTGACCATTGGGCTTGGGTTCCTGGTCTATAACATCTCATTGCTGCACTAGGTATAACCCACACTCTTAAACTTGCTTAAAAATCCAGCCCTCAGAATGGGAGAAAATGTTTGCAGGTTATACCTCCGATAAGGGTCTAATAACCAGAATCCACAGAGAACTCAAATTTATTAGCAAGAAAAGAACACACAACCCATTTATTTAGTTAGCTTTGATTAGCATTTAAAAAGTGGAACAGAATGTTACAACATAGGATAGATATAGGAGAGTGCTTTGTATACAGTAAGGATAACTGTCAATTTTTTTATATTCTCTATCATGTATATATATATATTTGCCATGTCACAAAGTAAAATGAATTCTTATCAGGTAATCATTTAAAATTTTTAAATAACTCCTGTTACTGTCTTTTTCACGAGTGAAATAAAGATGATAAAAATATCTGCTTTTATTAGTACAACATGAGGTATTGAGAGAGAAAAGGCTGTCAAAAAAGACACACATGAAAGCACAAAACCGGCAAGGAACAGGTGATCCTTATTATTATTGCTGTCACTACATTTACTACCACTGCCACTAATATGCTACTGTCCCAGATAAGATGTGATGGTCCCTTAAACATCCACGCTAGTTGTTTAGAAGGCAGAAAAGGGACGGAATGAGTGTGAGGCCTTAATTTTTTTATTTTTCCATTTCTTTTCTAAATCCCAACCCAGAGCCTATTCTGGGGTAGTGTGGTCTGTAAAAGCAAAGAAGATCCTGGTGACACATACACACACATAAATCATTGAAGAAGGAATTTATTTGGGAAGTAGTTATTTGCATATTTCAAATAGTAAATTGTAATTAATTGATCTTCTAGCTGATCGTATATGAACCCTTAAGGACTCAATCGTCTTTGCATTCTGAGCACAATGTCTGAGATAAAATAGGCATTTACTAAATTATAATTAAGTGAAAACAAAGTAAACAGTTGTAATCAATTTTTGTTCATGTGGCATCCAGAGTGAACTTTTAAACATCAGGGCATTTCAATCCTTGCCTTAAAATACTTCAAAGATTCTTCAATGGGAATAGAAATAAAATCCTGTATCCTTACAAGGTCCTACCGTTTTCCACTCCTGTCTACGTCTCTGACCCCGCATTATATAAACTTTCACACTGGTCTTTCTTTCTCTGAAACTGGACATGTCTCTTCCTCTCTTGGACCATGACAGGAGCTGTCCCTTCTGTGTGTTCTGCCCTTTGGCTGGACAGTTTCACGAATTACATTTATTACATTTATTCTTATTCTCTGCCCTTGCACCTAGCATTTTGAACAGATGCAATCATTTTAACAGCTTTGCTCATTCTTCACTCATTAGCAAAAATATACTTCTGGAAGTAGAGTTTTGTCTGTGGCTGAGTCATCTATAAACTGCCACTTGCTTTAAAATGTCTCTCTTCAAAATCACTTTAAATAAACCAAAGAGAATGTTCATAAGAATATATTAAGTGTTTCTTCCTCTTAAATTCCCTTGGCTTGCTCTTATTTCTACAGTTTTAGTTCTTATGGTACACTTTTATTGATAATATCCTGGCCCTCATTCTTGTGTTTGGATAACTTTGTGAAGGAATTTCTTTTTTATCTTTCGATAGATTCAGAAAATAATCGAGTGCTAAGATGTTTCGTAATCCTGGTAGATCTCAGCTTTAGAAGGTCACAAACATTCACATACCCACCAGTTCCAGCTATTCACTAATAGAAAAGTACACACAAATCTAGTGGAAATGTATGACTCAAAGACTAAAGGATTCTGTTCAATCCCAAGGCCCTTGATCTACACATGAATAAAACAAAAAAAGGTTTCTGACTTCTAAACCATGAGACTCTTCATATCTAATACTACTTTGTAACCAGTTTGTTAATGGCCTAGAATCAAATATGATGTATTTTTAAGCCAACTTAGAATGCTCCAAGACATCTATAATAGTTATTTTTTCTGATATGACCAATAGATTTATACAAGATATTAATGTATCTGAATTCATACGTTTATTCCTGATAAAAGTGGAATAATTAAAATAATTTAATTGTCCATAAAAATTTTCATTGTCATCCAAATTTGTTAAGATTTATTAAGCACACATTTCTCCACTTTACTGAGAAGACTATTCAATTATTTTATCCAAGCTATTCATGATGTAATTAAAAACTGATTTAAATTTATATTGCAATTCTCTTTTACAAAGTCTATCCAAATTGGCTGGATAACTCAACCAATATATATAATCTGTAGGTAATCATTTGATGCTCCTGGTGTTAAGCTTTTGAGTGTAAGTATTTTATTTGGGAGGTGTTCTCAGGAAATGCCAGTAGGGAGAGAATGAGATGGGGACAGAAATAAATCCAATAGTCTATTTTATGGAGGGAGTAGCCACTGGGCAACTGGAGGTGAATGCTTCTTGGGAACTCTAAAAACGTGTCCTCATTTGAAGGCTGATTCTGGCAACATTCATGCATTAGGCTTTCCTAGATTGCCACTGACCAGCATTTCAGGTGTTTATGGTCACAGTAAAGTAAATGCTGAGGTTAACCATGTGTGGCATTTACAGTACCTGCTGTAGTTTATCTCTTATAGCTATAGGATATATATTATAACCCACTAATGTTTATGTGATTAGGATAAACCAAGCTGCCCCATTGTACAGAGTTAGTACAATATCAAATAATATAAAAACAACAACAAAACAAACAAACAAACAAAAAAAAAAAAACTAGCCCTCTATCCAAAAAATAATTAGAAATCCATTTAAATCTTTATTATCTCTCTGGTTCCAGGTTAGACAGAGAAAGTAAGTACAAGGTACCCAGGACTCTCTGTCTTACACTTAATGTAGTTACAAACCCTTAGCAAATTATATTTATTGAAGCAACTATTCTAAAACTGCAATAAGTCAGTGGGTGGAGGTAAATAGTGGGAAAGATGAGAATTCAAGGTACCACCGAATCCCATTGTGAGTTTACAATTTTTTTCCTGCAATCCCTAACCTGAGGGCAATCCACCCTGAAAACCACAGCAGGCACTGGCATGGACAGAGCGTCCCAGAGGAGAAGGTCTCCAGTTCTGGCTCTGGGACAGAGAACAAGAGCTGATGATGAGGGACGGTACCAATCTCCTAGCTGTTTGCTTTTATTTATTGCTTTTTTTCTTCATTATTTTCCTTTCAGTCCCAAACCAAACCAATGTCAACCCCGTGGGGGCCAATAAGAGCCAAAATTCTAGAGGAGGAGGGTCTTTTCCTTGGAGGAGCAGGCTGTGGTCCCTGATTGGGGGGGGGAGGGGTAAGCCCATCTTGCCATTTCTCTCTCTTTTACTCTCTCTATGCCTCTTTCTCACTCTTTCTCTCTCTGTTGTCTCACTGTTGAGTCCTAGTTGTGGAGGAAATAATGAATGTGTTTAATGGAGTAGGGAACTTAAAGGCCAACTTTCTGATTGGAGAAATGAAAAAATGAGCCTGGGGGTGGGGGGAGAAATACCAAGAAAATCACAGGGGGTTTAGAGCTCGGGAAAGTGACCCCATGAAATTGTCCATGAACTCCTGGGATGGCTCTGATTGCATTTACATAGATGTTATCCTGGTGATATATCACTTTGAGAAGTAAACTAAGACACAGGCTACCATACACACAGGACGTATAGAAACAGCAGTGCAAACACAAATTGGCTTTAGAGACACAGGCTGCAGAAGATGAGTGAGAAATCTCTGCTTGAACCTATACAGGTTAAATGCTTGTTGAAACAAAAACATCTATACTTTCTGTAGGAATAATAATTAAAAAAAAAAAAAAGACCCAAGTTCTTATTACAAGATCTTCAAAATGGCCAATATACAATCCAAAATTAGTCAACATGTTCAAATTAAGAAAATTTCAACTCTTGACTCAGCACCTGTAGCTCAGTGGCTAGGGCACCAGCCACATACATCGGAGCTGGCAGGTTTGAACCCGGCCTGCCAAACAACAATGACAGCTACAACCAAAAAATAGCCAGGCATTGTGGTGAGCACCTGTAGCCCCAGCTACTTGGGAGGCTGAGGCAAGAGAAACGCTTAAGCCCAAGAGTTGGAGGTTGCTGTGAGCTGTGATGCCACAGTACTCTACCCAGGGCGACAGCTTGAGACTCTGTCTCAAAAAAAAAAAAAAAAAAAGAAAAGAAAATCTCAACTCAAATAGGAAAAGATAATTTATAGATGTTACTATTGAGATGATGCTGACACTGGAATTATCCAATAAATATTTAAAACTGGCTATTATATAAATGCTCTAACAGACACTCTACAACAAGCAGCAATACAAAGCCTTCAAAAATAAATAGAAAATATAAAGAAGTGCTACGTGGAAGTTTTAGAGCTGAAAAGTGCAATAACAAAAAAATTTTTAAAAATCACTGGAAGGTCTTAATGAGAGTTTGGAGATGCCTGAGGAAGGAGTAAATGAATTTGAAGACAGAGCAGTAAAAATTATCTAATCTGAACTTCAGAGAGAAAAAGCACTGAAAGAATAAATAAAAGTTCATGGACTATGGAACCAGAAAGGGTTTAATAATGAAGTCAGAAGATTATCAGAAAGAGATGAGAAAAATGGCAGAGCTAAAAACATTTAAAGAAATACTAGCTGAAATGTCTCAGTTTGGCAAAAGAATAAACCCATAGTTTCAAGAAATTAGTGACCTTCCAAAACAATTAAACAGAAAGAAATTCATGCTCATACCCAGAAAAATAAAACTGTTAGAAACTACAGGGGAAAAGAAATTATTATTGTTATTATTATTATTATTTTTTTTTTTTCTGAGACAGAGTCTCACTATGTCACCCTCGGTAGAATGTCTTGGCATCACAGCTCGCAGCAACCTCAAATTCTTAAGTGATTCTCTTGCCTCAGCCTCCCAAGTAGCTGGGACTATAGGTGCCTGCCACAATGCTTGGCCATTTTTTGATTGCGGTTGTCATTGATGTTTAGCTGGCCTGGGCTGTGTTTGAACATGCCAGCCTCCATGTATGTGGCTGACACCTTAACCACCGAGCTACGGGTGCCAAGCCAGGAAAATAAATTCTTAATTTAGGGCAAAATAATGCATTATTTCCAATGGAATGAAAACAGTGTTTACATTCCTACAGATTCTTCATCAGAAACAATGAAGGCCTAAAGGAAAAGCACAACTTTTTCTTAGATGATAAAAGAAAGTAAATTTTAATTTAGAATTCTGCATTCAGTAAAAATAGCCCTTCAAAAAAGAAAGTGAAATAAAGATATTCTGAAAAGAAGGAAACCATCAGGAGACTGTGTTGCCAGGGTATCTGCTCAAAAACAATTGCAAATGAAGTTCTTAGAACAAAAGAGAAATGATATCTAACAGAAATTTGGAACAACTTTCTTACTTTGGAACAGGAATAAAGAAAGAACAATAGAAATGTTAAATATCTGGGTAAATATAATAGATTTTCCTTTTCTTATTGACATTTTAAAAATAGATTTGACACATGGAAGCAAAATTATAACAATATCTGACATGTTTTTCATGTAGGTAGAAGTAATATGTGCTACAGCACAAGTGGGGAGGGTAATTGTTAAAAGACATACAATGTACCCAGACTTCTATATCCACCTGGAAGTGGTAAAATTGGTATTCTAACTAGACTAGAACGAATTTATGTATATTGTAATCCATAGAGTGACTATTAAAATTGCATGACAAAAAGTTATAGTCAACATCTCAATAGATACATTAAAATGGTGCACCAAAAGCAAAGGGGTTGAGGGCTCATCCCCTTACTCTTTCTAATAGAAAGTAAGATGGGAAAACCAGATGGAAAAAAGGATAGAAGGTAGAAATGGAAAATATGTTGTTAAAATTGTAGATCTAACTCCAAGCATATCAACAATTGTATTAAATGTAAATGTTCTAAATACATGAATTAAAAGGCAGTTAGAATGAACTTAAAAATATGAACCAATTCTGTGCTGCCTGTGAGGAATTCACATCAAAAGTAATGACATAAGTTAGGTTAAAATGTAAATTATGGAAAGAGATATATCATGCAATTACTTAAAGGAAAGAAAACAACTCAATTAAGAAATGGACAAAGGACTTGGACATATGTTGATTAGAAAGCACGTAAGGATGACAATGAACACATGAAAAATTGTGCGATATCGTTAGTTAGTAAGGGAATGCAAATTACAACCATATTGTGAAGTCACCGAATGCTTAATGGCTAAAATAGCAATACTGAGTAAAAATGACTAAAATAAAAACAAATGTCAAAAATGATGTGGGACAACTTGGACTCATGCATCTCACTCATGGGAATGAAAGATGACAATCCACTATGGAACATATTTCAGCTTTTTTTTTTTAAATTTAAAATTTTTAAATTTAAAAATTTAAATTTTTTTTTAAAATTTAAACCCTTATTGTACAAGCCAGGAATCCTACTCCTGGGTATCTATCTTAGAAAAAATATCTTACCATTCACAAAAAATATGCACAAGCACAGAAAATGTATGCAAATGTTTATGGAAACTATTCATAATTGCCAAACCTAGAAACAACCCAAATGTCCTTGAACAGGGCAATGGATTAAAAATCAGATACATACTTATAATAGACTCAGACACAGGAATAAAAAATGAATGAATGAATGTTACACACAGCTTGAAGGGATCTCAAAAGCATTATGCTACGTAAAAGAAGCTGGTTTCAGAGGGGTACACACTTCACCATTCCATTTGTATGAGATTCTCAAAATGGAAAAACTATAGAGATGGAGAACAGATTGGTGGAGGTTGGGGACAACAGGCCTGTTCTCTATCTGAATTGTGGTGATGGTTATAATTAACACATCTATTAAAATTCGCAGAACAGTATTCACACACACAAAAGCATACATATGCACAAAGTAAAATCCACTGTGTGATAATTTAAAATTAATTAAAAAGGAAACAAAGAAAGCTAAATTACTACAGTATCTAGAAAAAACACCAAAGGGAGATTCTATTTACAATAAAAGCAGAAACTCTTAAGATCCCTTGTTCTCTGTCCCTCTCTCTCTCTACCTCACTTGCACAGTAACAGAATTAAAATCTCCCTCTCTTCACTATAATCTCCCCAAATGGTCCCAGGCCCAAGCCACACCAGTTGTAGTGTCTTACCTTCTCTCCATTGGGAATCTATTTCTCTTGTATCTATTTCTTACCTCTCTTAGTTTTCCATGCTTAACTTGCTTAAACTTGCCTTTGCATATCACCTCCTTACCTGTTTTCTAACTCTTTACACTGTATGCCCAGTATTCAATATGGCCAGGATAGAATTTTCCTTCATGAAAGGAAAAGCAGAAGCTAATATGTCAATGAATCTGAATCTCAAAAATAATTAAATAATTCTCTTAGGCTCACAGCACAGGTAGAATTGAAGACAGGGCATTAATTCAGGCCTCTTGGAACTCCTCTCCACCCTCCAATGCACAGTGATACCTAAGGCATATTAAATTCATAGACCTTAAAGTTCAAAGGAGACTTCTATTGCATGCTGACCAAACACAATTCTTCAAAATAATTGCTTTTTATTTAGAAAATTCAGCATTAAATAAAATTATCTAGAAGTGCAGCTAAAAATTACCTTCCAAATTATTATTATTATTATTATTTTTGAGACAGAGTTTCAGGTTGTCATCCTTGGAAGAGTGCTCTGGAGTTACAGCTCACAACAACCTCAAACTCTTGGGCTCAAGTGATCCTCTTGCCTTAGCCTCCCAAGTAACTGGGCCTACAGGAACCTGAACAACCCCCAGCTGTTTTTAGAGATGGGGGTCTCACTCTTGCTCAGGCTGGTCTTGAAACCGTGAAATCAGGCAGTCCACCAGCCTCAGCCTCCAAGAGTGCTAGGACTACAGGCGTGAGCCACCATGCCCTGCCACCTCGTCCTAATTCTTGATGAGTGCATTTGACTTAATGATCCCCTCTGACCATCCAACATGTCTTTCCATATTCCATATTTGTAGAGGAACAACAGGTCTCACTCGTTGAGTATGAGATTTATGAACTGGGGAGAGGTTAGAGGCCCCCCATGGTTTATGTTTCACTTGCAGTTCCAGGCTATATAGCTAATGAAATAGCCAAGGGCAATCCTTCAGCCATCAGGCTGCCAGGTCCATCCTTCACTCCAGCTCAGAAATATCTCTTATTATATGAGGTCTAGGACTTAATATCAGGAGTCCACAGTAAAATCTGGAGAGTAGAGCTAAAGCATCCCTTCATTTGCTGAGTACAAAATGCAGATGCTTAGGCTTTTCACTTGCAGTGCAGCATAACATAACTCAGCTCACTGATGCGCCATCTGGCAACTCAGTATTCAATATTAACCAAAACAGCTGAGTCAATACTGCTCCTGAATGCTAAGGCAAATCCACAGTAGGACATCCTATTGCATAGCTCATTTCTTGTTTCACTCGAGTAGTTATTATAAAAGCCTACTTAAAAAAAAAAATTAAATCATAGCTGTGTGCATTAATGCAATCATGGGGTACAACATACTGGTTTTATATACAATTTGAAATGTTTTCGTCAAACTGGTTAACATAGCCTTCAAGGCATTTTCTTAGTTATTGTGTTAAAACATTTACATTCTACACATAGTAAATTTCACATGTACCCTTGTAAGATGCACCGTAGGTGTGGTCCCACCAAGGACCCTTCCTCCACTCATTCTCCCTCCTCCTCCCCTACCTCTCCCCTTTCCCCTTCTTCTTGGGCTATAATTGGGTTACAGCTTTCATAAGAAAGCTATAAATTGGTTTCATAGTAAGACTGAGTACATTGGATGCTTTTTTATAAAAGCCTACTTTGCAGACCAGAACTAATAGCAACTCTTACTTAAATTGAAGAGTGTTTTGTTCCTGTTGTTTTTCTGGCTGAGTCTTTTTGTTTAAAAACTGGGGTAAGTGGAAGATGTTCTGGTTTGGGGAAACCTTCAGGCAGAGAATAATGGTGCTGATGGTGAGAAGGGAAATGTTTTGTACTCTATGTTCCTTTGAATAGGGCTTAGGATTCCAGGGTAAGAACAAAGAAAGCAAGAGGGTTACGTTGTTGTTCACAATGGGTGCAGGTGAGCAGGTGAGCAGATGTGGGCAGGGTTGCTGCAGGCTGGCATCACGCTGTTTGGTAGAACGGCAGCTCTCAGAATCCCCAGGCGTAGCTCTCTTGGTCTAGACTTTGTGTTCTTTCACAGAGTTTCCAACTTCACAAGTGCTCTATCTTTTGGGTTCCTTCTAAAATAATTGGCAGACATTTGGCATGGAGATGAACCCTGAGCTTGTTCTTCATTCATACAGCTTTTACTGAAATTGGATAAAAGAGGTTCCCCAAAGGAAAATCAAGGCTGTGTTGTTAAAAGGAGGGGGAATGATAACTTTTTTGTGCAGGAAAAATAAAAGACATCGATCATAAGGTGCCGTTAGGCCACTTATGCATTTTGTGACATTGGGGAATTTTCTTTTGGTTTCCCACACCTGTAAGAAAGGAAAAAATTATAGTTATCAGTAGAGCCCATTTTGGATAGGATAGGATATGTTCACAAAGTATAATTTTCAAAAATATAACTTTTCAGCCAAATACACAGGGTTTCCATAAAGTTCGTGTGTAATTTAAAATAGTGTGCAACTTAAAGCTGCACGTGAACTTTATGGACACCCCGTGTATGTAATGATTCTTTTTAGCTCACTTTTGGGAGAACCAGAGGAATGATATGCTGGTTCACATGAGGTGAGCAGAAATAGATGAATGTATTACTATTGGAGAAAAGAAGACTGAATTAAGATTGTAAAATTAGTGGGCGGCACCTGTGGCTCAAAGGAGTAGGGTGCCAGCTCCATACACTGGAGGTGGGTTTAAAACTGGCCCCTGCCAAAAACTGCAAAAAAAAAGAAAACAGTTACAAAACAGGGTAGTGTAAAGGGGAAGAAGATTATGGAATTTGAGGCTATCTTATCTACAGAACAAAAGTCTTTGGATCTTATCAATCTTTTATAAATTAACATTTGACACTATAGCATCTAGAGTATAAGCCATTACAAAGAATATATCGGACACAACCATATCCCTTACAAAATCAGATCACACTCAAGAAGGAGCTGGAACATATTCTTCTTAGCAAAGTATCTCAAGAATGGAAGAAAAAGTATCCAATGTACTCAGCCCTACTATGAAACCAATTTATAGCTTTCATATGAAAGTTATAACCCAATTATAGCCTAAGAAGAAGGGGAAAGAGGAGAGGGAGGGAAGGGGGGGAGGTTGGGTGAAGGGAGGGTAATTGGTGGGACCACACCTATGGTGCATCTTACAAGGGTACATGTGAAATTTACTAAATGCAGAATATAAATATCTTAACACAATATATAAGAAAATACAGTGAAGGCTATGTTAACCAGTTTGATGAAAATATTTCAAATTGTATATAAAAACAGCACATTACCCCATGATTGCATTAATGTACACAGCTATGATTTAATAAAAAAAAAATAAGAAAGAAGAATAAGGTGGTTAAATAATGCTCTTGCATGACCTTGCTATCTTTTTTTTTTTTTTAATTAAATCATAGCTGTGTACATTGATATGATCATGGGGCATCATATACTAGCTTCATAAACCATTTGACACATTTTCATCCCAATATTCAACATAGCCTTCCTGGCATTTTCCCAGTCACCGTG
>CAUYPK010067000.1:0-21462 GCA_963574355.1 Loris lydekkerianus | reverse complement strand
TATTATGCAGCCTTAAAGAAAGATGGAGACTTTACCTCTTTCATGTTTACATGGATGGAGCTGGAACATATTCTTCTTAGTAAAGTATCTCAAGAATGGAAGAAAAAGTACCCAATGTACTCAGCCCTACTATGAAACTAACTTAGGGCTTTCACATGAAAGCTATAACCTGGATCATTTTTTTCTTAATTTAAAAAGAAACTTCATATCACTACCAAAAATGGAAACCAAGTTTCACTTACCATAAAAAGACAATAAGCATGTAAACAAAATTAACAAAAACAAACAAAGAATGTGAATGTTGGCGAGATACTGTTGCTCACGTAGGGTCCTCACCTTGACTTTATCCTAAGTAAAACTGAGCATTAGTTAAGTGTTGGAAGGATAGGAGATTGTAGACTCCCACAGACTGAGAGGTTGTCCTTGGATAAGGGGGGATTAGAAGGGAATGAAGAGGGGAGAGTTTTCTCTGAGGAATTCAATGCTCTTAGATAACCACATGAAACATAAAATTTGCACAAGACCAGTGGTAATAGCCCATATTCCAGGTGCCGAGTCACACAGATTGTTGGGCCAGTGGGGCTGGGAATGGGCCTGAGAATTTGCATTTTAATAATTTTCCAGGTAATGTTGATGCTTCTGGTCCATAAACCACACTTTGACAACCACCCACCCTAAGGAAATCAGAACAGCTAAAGAAACAAGGGGTAATTCCTCGGCATTCCCCGATGTCTAAGAGGGGCTATCATCTGCAGGTCAATACCTTCTCGGTCTGCCGTCCCTTCGCAGGTTCCAGACACTTGATAGTCTGTCACTTGGAGCCCCAGCTCCAGGTAAGCTTTACTCTAAGACTCCTCTGTAAGCCTCCTCTCAGAGGCGCCAAATTCCACCAGGTAAACTTTTAGATGTGTTGCCTCCTCTTAGCGTAACATAGGGAGCTGTGGGCAGGGAGTCTAGACAGCGTGAGACCCTCTGACCCTTGAGGCTGCATCAGCAGCCGGGGCCAGCCTACGAGCCTGCCCTCCAGGGGGCCTTGGCCCACCCTCGCTGCCTCCAGGCTGAGCCTTCTTCACCTGCCTGAGGGACCATTTCTGGCTCTGCCTGAGCCATGTCCAGAGGTCTATAAGCTCCCCTGTCCCCAAATGAGGGGTGACTCAACCGCCCCTGGGTTTCTCTCCAGCCCTCCTCTCCTCTGTCCTGGGCAAACTGGATGCTACACTGCCTTTCCCAAAGTCACAGACCTCAGAAATGGGCTGTGCCAGCCCCGGACCCTTTTCTACCAGGTTCAGGTAGCAAAGAACAATATTTCTTTTTCTAAGCAACTCTTACTGCTATTCACTCCACCACACCCGAGGCGTTAAGGAGTTTACAGCATCCAACAAGGGACCGAGGTTAACAGGGGGACATGCTCCACAGGGAAGGGGGAAGGCAGCCTCCTACTGAAAGACTTCCCAGCAGCCTTGGGCTCAGACGCCTGCTGTGTACCCCAATGAGATGACACCCCTGAGCGGAGATTCACGGAGTGGGTCAGAACCCCCAGGGTCCTCACAGCTAGGTTAAAATCCTAGCCTTGTACTTACTCCCTCTGCATCCCAGGGCCTCTTCCTGAACCTCTCCGTGTCTCACTTCTCATCCGCAATACGGAGGAAATCACACCTCACTGCAGGATTGTTGTGGGGATGGGATTAAATAATGTATGTCAGGACCCAGCAGGGTGGCAGCCAGGCTTACAGTGCGTCCCCAGGAAAGGATGGCAGCTGCCACAAACAGCACTGCTGTTATTACTGATGCAACAGCCGCTCTGGGTGGCAGGCATTTCAACTCCTGCTCCAGGCCCCAGAGATGGCTATTACCAGGGAAAGGATGTCTGCCTGCGGGTACACGTGTGTGCGCGCGTGTAGGCATGCCTGTGCACACACACGCTCACTCAAGATCTCAGCAGCCATGAACGCTAAACAAAACAGGTTACGATGGGCAGGTGGGGTAGTATAAGGTAGTTCTTGATTTGCCTTTGAATGTCTACAATGAGAAAAGACAGGAAAACTAACTGAGGGTCCAGCAAAGAATTGGCAAACCCCCTTCGTCCAGGATTCCGGACCTCGGGAACAAGGCAGGTTTTGGCAGCTGCCAGAGTCAAAGCCATGGTCTCTGAAGTGAAGGACAGGCAAGCCCCTGCTCGGGGAGAGCATCCCAAAGACGGTACAGGAAGAAGGAGGAGAAGGATCCAGGCTGTGCTCAAGTCTGCAGTCACACCAGAATTCCAAACCCAGCACACGCCTCACCACCAGCCTGTGGGCACACATGGGACTGAACCTTCCAAGGGCTCTACTTCCTCTCCTGGGAGTTGGACACTACGCAGTGCACTGAGCTGTCAGGGACATTAAATAAAATTCTAACAATGTAAACAAACCCTAATTAGGCACATAGGCTCTCTGTGTGTTACTTCTTATCATTTTATTCAAAGCAACTTGCTTTGAGGTCACACAGCCAGTAAAAGGAAAGCCTGGATCCAAACCTGTACAGTCTGTGCACACCGCCCAGTACCTGGCACACAGCAGCTGTTCTTACAAATGGGGGCAGGGTGCAGGGGTGCAGGGGGTGCTCTCCCAAAGTTTCTGTCTGGATGATGAGAAGAGGAGTGGATCTCCAGACGCGAATGATCTAAACCCAGGCTCACTGCACAAGGCTCTGGTTCCCTGCCCCAAATTTAAACAGCTGCTCCTTCAATGTAATGGAACGCAAATGTCTGAAGAGCTTCGAATTTTAATTATCAAAGTCCTGATGAAAATCTGAATCAACAGCTGCTCCCGGCAAGGCGGCCCTCAGAGATGCCCAGAGAGGGACAGGGGGAGGGGAGGGGAGGACACAGCCCAGACAGGACGGACGCGGCTGACTGCAGCTGTCTGGGGAGACCCGACACCTGCAGGTGGGAGCTGGGGTGGACAAACAGGCCAGCATGCAGCGAGAGGAGGAGGAAACTCCTGGGGTGCATCTGTCCTTGTGCCACAGGACATGTGTGCCTGGCATATGTCTGTAAGAAGGACAACAAGAGAGAGGACAGCAGGGACTTTGGGGAGGCCCCACCATGTTGTTCCTGCAGAGTAGGGCAGGGAGTGGAGGTACAACAGCCCAGGGACCCAAAAATGGGTCAGCTGGGGCAGGAGGAGAGGTCAGCCTGCAGCCAAATAGGAAGTTTCGTGTGACAGTGACTTTGGGGCTCTGCTGTGGTCCAGGAACAGAAGCTTCCGCTCATCCTTACCACCTTCACTTCTCCAGATGAAAAACATCCCCCCATTCCTGCAACCATTTCAGGGGAGACACTCAACAAGTGAATACCTGTCCCCATTCACTTCAATGCAGAAAAAAAATATATTCCCTCCCCAACCTGGACTGACTTTGTCAGTCCCATCTTTCGATTCTCGTCACATCTAATGCCTTTCCCACCAGGGACTTGTCTGGATCATCCCAAGCTGGAAATACAGCACGTCTCTCTGCTCTTTTTTTTTTTATTATTATTATTAAATCATAGCTGTGTACATTAGTGCAATCGCCTGTACCCATTCTAAGATGCACCATAGATGTGGCCCCACTCATTACTGTCCCTCCAGGAAAACCTCCCCCCTCCCTTACCCTTCCTGGGCCCTTTCCCCATAGTCTTGTGCTATAGTTGGTATTTTCTCCCCTTCGCCCATCAGTTTGGCAAAATGGCAGTGAAGCAGTTACTGCTGGCAGCCGAGGAAGATTCCCACAAGGAAGTTTGGGCACGTGTGTCACTGCTAACATCCTTAGCATGTGACAGAGTTGTTCTCTCTCCTAGGAAGATATTTTCTGCCTTACATGCAAGGATATACAGTAAAGTGTTATTTATAAGAAAGTGAAGGAATTCAGAAATGTTCCAAAATAGGAAACGAGTTAAATGAAGTTGTGATCTGCTCATACAGTCACAGTGCAGGCCATTATCAATAATTTAGAGTTCCAAATACCCCAAGCACAGGGACTATGTTTATCATAAAATATTAAGCAATAAAACAAGAGAGGAAAGAACTGTCACACACATAATTATTCTGATTGTGTTTAAAAGATACAGATGCATAAATATGAACAGAAAAAAGAAAAGAAAATCCACTTATGGACGAATCTTATGGATGAATCTTATTTTTTTCTTATGGATGAATCTTATTTTTCTCCTGTTTGCTTTTCCATAATTTGTGAAATTTTCTACAGAAAATGTGCTTTACACGTAAACTATAAAACTTTTTTTTAATTAAAAAAAAAAAGGTAAAAATAATAAAGGAGGATGGAGAAGTCAGGGAAGGAAAGATGCTGTCTAGGCTCAACAGGGCTCAGAACCTCTCTCACAGCCCTCAGAGAAAAATAATGGGAACCTTTATCCCCTTAAATCAAGTCTACAAAATAATATTTGGTCTGATGTTTACAGGAATAAAAGTGTCCTTGGCCCCTGCAAGCGTATGTCAGATTAAGTGACTCAAGGACCCATTCCTGGACCCTCAGGGATTAGCAGTTGCCATGACAATGTGTTAGCAAACAATGTATTAAGTACTTGAAATTTCTACTTCACTATTGATTAGTAAATGGGTATTGGAATGGTCCATTGCTGCAAATTCTCTGTCCCCATCTCAGTGCCTGATCTGGCTGCCAATGGTCCTCAAATTAGGACCCTGGCTCGAGGCTGCTCCCATTAGTATGTTTGGTGCCCATCCAAGAAAACAGTCATTTGGGAAAAGTTTAAGCACACCCTGCCTGGATGGACTTGTTTCTGGGGAACAAGAAAAGACCTGGGTGGCATGTTTGTTGCTGATGAGGAAGATGAGCCCTGCTTCTAGAACACCTGGTACTTTTGACAGCAGCCTGCGAGTTCATTGCAATGGAGAACCACCCAAGTGCCCATCCAGGTATCCAGGTCCCTCCATGGATGTCAATGGCATCATCAGCTGAGGGGGCCAGATCTCTGCCACTGCAGGTCTATACTCCAGGAGGCCTAGGCCCCTGGACATTCCACTCCATGTCACTCTTTTAACAACATTCCACCAAGCAGCATCCCCACCTGACTTCCCCACAACCTCTGCCCTCACGCACACCTCCTGTGACTTGTCCTCCCCTATATGAAACGAGGCTTGCTCTGTAGCCACAAAATTTATCTTCCAGCAAGTAGCAAGCTATAGCCAGCAAATAAATGAGCTGAGCTTACGATTAGAGTTGTGCCTGGAATCTAGAATATAGAAGCTTTAAAAAAAAAAAAAATCCTCATCTTTATGCTATTTGGACCTGCCAATCTTCCTCCCCCAAACAAGCCCCCTCATCTCAGCCACGGCTCACACCCCTAGCGGTGCATTCACTCAGGGTGCCAAGTTCTTAGGCCAGGAGTGGGAGTCAGGAGTCAGACTTGGGGAAGAGCAGTGCTGTGCACTGCATCCTGGCTCCCAAAATCCACAGGTTGAAGCCCCTCCCCGAATATGAGCCTATTATATTTTAAAGGAAGTCCATATGAGGGGTCCTCAAACCAGGGCCCGCGGGCCACATGCCGCGGTGTGAATTGTATTTGTTCCCGTTTTGTTTTTTTACTTCAAAATAAGATATGTGCAGTGTGCATAGGAATTTGTTCATAGTTTTTTTTTAAAACTATAGTCCGGCCCTCCAACGGTCTGAGGGACAGTGAACTGGCCCCCTGTTTAAAAAGTTTGAGGGTGCCTGCTTAGGGGATAATTAAGGTTAAATGAGGTCATAAGGGGGGTCCTCAATATGATAGGACTGGTGGCCTTAAGTGAAGAGGAAGAAGGGAGATTCTGTTCTCTCTTTGCACAGACACACCCAGGAAACGTCAGGCAGGACACAGTGGGAAGGCAAGATGAGGGACCTCCCAGAACCCAGATGGCCAGAACCTTGATCTGGGACTTCCAGCCCCCAGAACCATGAGAAAATGAGTGTCTGAAGTTTCAGCCAGTCATTCTATGTATTTTTTTTAATAGCAGCCTGAGCTAGGATAATCAGGTGACAAGAGCTGGGCGTCGCTGCTCCCTAACAGCTGATCACACTGGCTCAGAAGAGCAGCAGAGGAAATGCTCTGTGTGGAAAGGATGTAAAGAGACCACTCTGCTCAGAACGAGGGAGAACCTTCCCATAGAGGGGGCTTCTGGGAGGGGCAGAGAGGCAGAGAGAGGGTCACTAACAGGTGCCATTGCAAGGAGACCTCCCTCGCTGGACGGGAATGAGATGCGAGGACCCAGCATTGGTGCTCAACAAATATTTGTTGAAGTACTGACATGTTTTCCTTCTAATTGAAAACTGGGCATGCATAGAGGCAACTCACAGCTGTTTAGCAGCAGGGAGGCAAGTGCCAGAGAAATGGCTGGTCCCAGCAAGCCAGGGCCTTGGAACGCTGGAGTCAAAGTCACGTCCAGTGGTTTTCATTTCTGCCATGCAGCACAAAACTCATCCTGTCAATATTTTCCCTGATTGCGTCCATTCCAATGTTTGCATAGAGCCTGCAGACTACTGTCTGAGGCCACAGCAGCCTCCTCGCCCCATGAATGTCACATACAGGCCTGGCTTGGGCACAAGTCCTGCTGTGTCCCTCCTGCTGGAAGGCAGAGAGGCAAATACAATGATGGGGTGGCTCTGAGAACACAGGGCCTGAGCAAGGAAGGCAGAGTCCCAGGCCCCAGTGTGGAACACGGGGAAGTTAGAACCCAGGCCAAGAGCTACAACCGAGCCTTGGGGAGCTGGGCCTCCAGGGAGGGTCCCGGAGGAGGGGCAGCTCTGACAAAGAGGGCAGCATCACTCAGCAGGGCACGCACCAGGTCTGGACAAAAGGCTCAGGGTCTGGCTGCAGCTAAGGCCACAGGTGAAGGTCTCAAGCCTTTAAAAGGTGGCCAGCGATTATTAAGGACAGAGGACAGAGCTGGGGCCCACTCAAACCCTCAGGATGCAGTGTTACCTGAAGGTCTGGCTGAGTAACCAGGTGGGCAGGGAGGGACGGATGAAAGCTGGGTCTCCCAGAAAAGCTTGGCAGCACGTCCTGGTGTGCAGCCTGGTCAGTGCCACCTTGCTGACTCGGATGACTAATCTGTCCAGTTTTCCCTGAGTTTTCTCAGCTTCAGCACTGGAGGTCCTGTACCCTGGAAAACCAGGACAGCTGGTCACCCCCCAACCAACCCAGGCTCTAGGTGGGGCTTCACTGGGGTCTTGCAGAAGGACCTTGAACATGTGCCCTGGACACCTCAATTACTTCTGAGCCAGCTGCCCCCTTCTGAGCAACCTCCCCAGCAGGTGTTGGATCCAAAGGGAGGAGAAGACATGATGGCAAACCGTGAGTGTGGCTCCAAGTGGCAGAAGGACAAGGGTCCTCCTCTTTGCTCCATAGGTGGTCCACCCCTACTCTTGCCTCTTCCAACCTCTCCTCCACATTGGACCTGTCAGAGACCTTTGCAAACCCCAAATCTGACCAAGCCTCCCCTGTTAAAACCCATCCTGATCTCCCTGTCACCACGAGGACAGACTCTCAGCTTTGCCCTGGATTTATAGGCCTTGCCAAACTACCTCACCCATCCCCCAGCCTCCTGCCTGCCTTGCACATATCAGCCTGGATGAACTTTTCAATTCCCCACCCCAGCCAACCTCCGGGCCTTTGCACAGTCTAGTTCCTTCAACCCAGAATGTGCTCTCCTCTCCTAGATCCTCATCCTGCCACTCACCAACCCAATTTATTTGCCTGCTAAAAAAAAAGCCTTTATTATCCCTACCTTGTTCCCTGCAAGCGGGACCAATTGTTCTCTCTTAGTCCACCCACAGAGCCCAAGCCCTCATTTCACTGTACTGCAATATTTTTTAATATAGGTGTATGTTTGCCCCCGCCTCAAACAAACTCTTGATAAACAGGAATTGGAATTCAACTATATGCTTCCAGCCCTAGGCATGGTGCTAAGCACAAAGAAGGCGTACAGTGAATGTTTGCTGGTCTACCAATTGATTGATTGATTGACTAAACATACCTCCTGCAATCCCTTCTATGTGAGAATAAATTTTCCTGAAAGATTTTAGCCATTACAAATGACAGACGAGACGACTCTTTGAATTCCCAAATGCTTATCTCAAAGCTTTTAGTTTTGTCTACCAGCTCGTGCTGCCAGTGAGCTAAGCCTCAGCAAGGTTTCTGTCAAAGTACCCTTCTTTTTGTTGATTTACTTTAAAATGTATCTCAGTGGCTTCGAGTTAGAAGCAGCAGCGGACACGTCTTCAGCCTGTCCTTAAACATCTATCACCAGCCAGCTGAGGGGATGTGACGGTCGTCATCCCAACCTGACAAGATGATTTTTTTCTCAGCCACAATACGAGCTCAGTGAGCCATACAATCCTGGTGAATTCCCCTATCAGCTCAACATCCTATGCAATTTTTCAGAGAATATGATTCTATCTGAAAATAAGTGCAACAGTCTGGAACTCATTTTTCCCCAGTGCCTAACTTTCAGCTTCCTATAAATACCAGACGGCCTTCCAGGCAGTGACACACCTCAACATTATCGAACAAGCATCGCTTATGACTTTGCCTTGAGTGATGTCAAAAGGTACGGAGAATTTACCCATCTCATTATGGCATTACTAATAGGGTCTCAGGCAGTTTGTTGGGCTCGAAGTTGTGTCAAATTCCAGTGTCAGGAAGGCCTCAAAGGAGAGAGGGAGGGAGAGGGAGGGAAAAAGGGAGAGAGAAAGAGAAATTGAGAGAAAGAAAATGTGTGCATAGCCAAGAGAAGAAACAAGATGAAAGAATTCAATTCCTTTAATAAAGGAATACAGTTTCCTGACAAGGTAGTATTAGTTATCCACTGCCACCTAACAAATTGCTCTAAAACTTAGCCGTTTAGAACAACACACATTTATTATCTCCCATTTTTCTGTGGGTCAGGATCCAGGCAGAGCTTAGCTAGGTCCTCTGCTTAAGCATCTCTGAAAGTTGCCAGCAGGATGCAGGCCAGGCTGTGGTCTCATCAGAAGGCTCAACAGGGGAAGGATATGCTTTTAAGTTCATTCACATGATGATTGGCAGGATTCAGTCTATCAGGGAATATTAGATGGTGGTCTTAGGTTTTTACGAGCTGGACCAGAGGCCAGAGGCCTCCCTCAGTCCTTTCCCTTGTGAAAATTTCGACATAGTGTCTCACAACACATCAGCTCGCTTTAGCAGAGTAAATAAAAGGACAAGAGAATGTGCCAGCAAAGGGAGAGTGTTGGCAAGACAGAAGCTGCCATCTTTTGTAACCTAATCTCAGACAAGACATCTCACCATTGGGGCCATATTTTATTCTTTAGAAGCAAGTCTCTAAATCCATTCTACACTGGAAGGGAAGGAATTACACAAGGACATGAAGGTTAGGAGACAGGGATTATTTATAGTCATGTCAAAACTTCCTTCTACAGAAAAGTCCAATAGAACTCCAGGAAATTATGATCAGAGCCTCTTGCCTAAGGCCTGGACATAGATTATTTTGGAAACTCATTCATTCCTCTTCAACAAATACTTAAGGTGTGTGTACTATGGACCAAGCACTGTTTTAAATTCTAAGTGAACAAAATATACAAAATCCCTATATGCACAGAGCTCATAGGCTAATGGAAGGAGAAAGACAGCAAAGAAGATATCTGGTGTGTTGGATGGTGCTGCCAGCTGTAGAGAAATCAAATCAGGGAAGGGAATGTTGGAAAGGAGAGAGGGCACAGGCTGAAATAAATGACATGTAAAAAGGCCCCAAGTAGAAGGCAACATTTGAGCAAAATGTGAAAGAAGTCAGGGAGGAAGCCACGTGGCTATCTCAGGGCAGAGCATTCCAGACAGAAGGTGCAGGTGCAAAGGTCCTGAGGCAGAAGGATGAAGCCAGTGGGGCTGGGGAGAGAGAGAGAGAATAGTAGGCATGTGGTAAGGAGGTGTTGGGGGCAGATCACCTACGGCCACACAGGCATTTGTAAAGACTTTGGCTTCCATGCTGAATGGCAGAAATGACATAAACCCTCTTGTAGATTAACAAGCCTCCTCTCATTACTCAACTGAAAACAAATTTTAGCCGGGTGGCAAGGGCAGAGAGCAGGAAGTCAGTAGGAGGTTGCAGCTGTTATCTGGATGAGAGCTGATGATGGCTTAACCCAGGGTGGCAGCGCAGGAGATGAGTTTGTCAAATTCTGGATATAACTGGAGGCACAGCCAAAAATTTGCTGATGAGTTAGATGTGGTATGCAAAAGAAAGAAATCAGAGATAACGCTGAGGTTTTGGCCCTAGTAACAGGAAGAATAGAACTGCAGAGTAAAGAAGAAATTGAGTTTAGAAGTGAAAACCAAGAGCTCAGTTTCAAACGTGCAGAAAATAAAAAGGGGCAGCAGTAGACTCAGAGTCTGACCTCTGAATGAGGCCTGGGCTCTGCATCTAGGTGCTGGGGCACGGCTTAAACAGCCTGCCAAAGCCTCTGCTTCCTCACTGCACTTGCAAAGGCCCAAGGCCCACAGTTGGCCAGCAGCCCCTTGTGCAGTGGGACTTGCAGACTTTCCTGTTACCTATGCACACCGTGTTAAGTAACTCTCATCTTGCTGTAGAGGCAAATGATAAAACTATTCTGAGAGGACAAGTTACTTAAAAACAGTATTTAATCCTGCTTGCAGCCTTCAGAGATGCTTATTATGTGGCAGGCACTATCCCGGGCATTGCTCATGTTATCCACATACATACAAGGACACTAGGGCTCACCGGGCTCCAGCAATCATAGGCTGTAGCTCTCGGGTTTCTCCGCAGCAGGCTGTTCAATCCTACTAGGATCTTTCCCATGTTGGCCTGTGTTTCTCTGCATTGAGCTTTTCAGAAATTGGGCCAGGTCTGGGGCTCTCTTGAACACTGCAGTCACCATGAGCAACACAGCGTCTGCCCACATACTTCCAGTGACAGGAACCTTACTGTCCCCTGAGGCTGCCCCCTCCATCATGACAGCTAGTTCTTAGAAAGTTCTTTCCCCTTTTATTATCAGCCAAAATTGGACCCTATAGTTTCTATCCCCTTTATTCTAGTTTACCCTGTTAGAGCCACCAGGGGAAATTTCTTCTCCCTTCCAATTCGCAAGCTCTTGGAGAGCTGAGAGCAGATTTTCAGCCTTCATTTGATGCCAATGGTAAGAGAATCAGCTAAGTGTTTTCTAAGCATTATGTCATTTGCCATCCATAAGAACTAAAGATTAACTGTTAAGTACCATTTAGTTGCCAATACTAAATGAGACAAGAAATGGGAAAACTCCTGGTAAAACTTGTGATGATTTCACGCTGTATTATTATTTCCATTCTACAGTGGAGAACATTGAGGCACAGAGAGGTTAAGTCACTGCAAGATTACCTTTAAGTAACTTGTGTTAAAAGATAATTTTCTTAAAAATAGGAAAATCATGACTCTTAAGCAGATTTAAAAAATGAACATGTGTTCAAGATTTTATTCCATAATTAATCAATGAAAATTAGGAAGATACTGTAAGTGATTCAAAAGAAAAACCACAGAACAGGCACATCGATAGATTAGAAATATTCAAATGGAGGTAAAAGTATTTTGGGGGGTGGGGGGGTGGAGGCAGATTGAGTAGATCAGTTGAGCCTCTACTGGACAAAATAGAATATGCACATCAGTGATGTCTAACTCACAGAATCGTAAAATGGGCTCTATAAAAATCAAAATCAGATAACTAGGAGGAATCCTCCAGAGTCTACAGCTAGACAATCATAGTTTTCCACTAAAACACAAAATGTTTCCCTACCCTACTGTAGCTAGGATCTGAACCTGATTCTTTGTGACTTCTTCCCCTACATCATAACGCCCTCTAAGAATCACTGTTTAAAACATCCGCTGACTTTTTATAAGACCCCAAATATGAATAGGCCTTCAACTGCGGGCAGCATGTGAGAGAGGTGTAAAGAAGAGAAGAGTTCAACAAGGACAGCTACGTCCCAGCCTCTCTGCATTTTCCATGGCAGCAACAGCCTCCCCCCCCCCTCTCTCTCCCGGCCTATTTCTCACTTAATAAGGACTTGTGCTGGGTATTTCTAGCCTAACTTCCCCCCCCCACACACACATTCATTAGAGAGGGCTCCATTGTGCACAGAAAGGAGGTAAGGGGTTATGCATGGTTTTGGTTTTACCCAAAGTCTATAGCATTTCAATAGTCTCTTTGTTCTCTCTCTCAATAGTTCCTGTGTCTTAAGAAATTACAAATTTTCATTCTTCCTATTGCATCAGTAGTTCGTTGGGGGGAGGAAAAGAAAAGAAAGCAATTAAAAAATAAAGTTCTTAAGCTTAAGAACGACATCTATAATAACTTCACAGGTCTAACCTGCACTTACTCCAGGCAGTTTAAACAGAAGGTTCCTTGAGAGGTGAGCAATAAAGAAGCCATTTAGTACTTGATCTCCAGAGACGCTTTATCAACTCACTTGCCCCTTAACCGCCACCGGTTTTTGTATAATCCATAGAAAGAGGAGACAAACCAACCAACTCTCTCACACTTTCATGGGTCAGACCTCTTATTAAATGAGTTTTCCCCAAATGGCAATGCTTAGCATACTCTGATGGCAAATGCTTAAATATTTCATCAATTTCAGTGGGATGTCAATTTCTCCTAACAGGCAAGGTTGCCTTCTAGGCTAATCTGGGACGAGGGAGAGGGACCAATTCCAAAGCAGAGTGTGACTCTGAATAGAGAAGGCTTTAATTCCAGGTGGGACTCATTACCACTCCTTCCATCTCAGCCCCTTCTTCCAACTCTGGCTCGGAAACTGGAAAAGATGGAGATTCTGTTTCTGTTTTCTCTCCTCTTTTCCTCTCTTTCTTGAGAGCAAGAACTTATTCATCTCTGTATCTCTCACTCAGTGCCTGACCAACAGTTGGTGCTGAGGCAACGTTGGTTTCATCAAAGTAAACTAAATCCACTGTATGATCTTTTCCATTCACTCGTCTAATATGACTTGCTACATGCCAAGTTCTCAACTAAGAGCAGTGAGTCAAACAAGGTTCATGGCCTTCCACGGGCTTGCATTTTAGTAAGAAAAAAAAGCAATAAACAAATGAGTGGCTAAATGATATCATTAATACAGAATAGCATTTTATGGGGGAAATAAGGGCTCAAAGAACAAAGGTAGGGTTGAGTGATAGTGAGTGACAGAGAGACAGTGCCAGGCTGTGAAGTTATCTACCCCACCGTCATCTATCTGTCCAGTAAATACGTACTGACTATATTCTTATCATGACGACAACACTTGTTGGACACACAGATAAAGGTAAATCAAATGATCTCCCATTGTAACACCACTACTCTGTCACTCTCTAAAGAGCAATGGATAAAAATATACTCGCATTTATGAGTGTCTACTGTGAGTCAGCCATGATGCTAGGCTTTTAATATAGAATGATCTGATTTAATCTTTGAAATATTCACTGGAGATAGTCCTTATTACTTTAGTTCTACCAGGCAGGAGACAGAGGCGCAAAGTTGTTAAAGTACCTTGCCTGAAATTGCCTAGCTACAAAATGGCGGAACCAAGATGTGAACCTGGTTTTCCTCCATCAGCTCCTAAAATACTGTAGTGTCCTACTGCAGTGGTTCTGGGCCTCAGGCCTCAGGCCAGATACTCCAGGGAGTGCAAGATGGTCAGATAGCAGTCTTTGATGTAGTCAGAGAGATCACAAGCTCACTGGAGAAGTGAGCTGTGTTCATATAGCCATAACCAAGGCAAGGAAGACATGCGTTTCAAGGGAGATAAAAACTGATGAACTGGCAAGACCAGAAAAGCAACAAGAATGGATAAAATGGGATCTAGATCTAGAAATGAGAGATGAAGATGACAGGGAATGGGAGACTGTTCATACATCAGAGTATCTACAGCATGTTAGGCACATATGTGATGAGAAGACATATATGATGTCTGTTTCTGAGTAGAAGAAAAAACCTATACATAGCTCAGACAAATGGGAACCAGAATATGATGTGCAGCTCCCTAGAGAAGGGTCTGGGGAGCCATAAGGGTGCTTTAAAAATGAAAACTCAACCCTATAGTTTTATCTTCTCATGAAGCTAAGTACATGTTAGCGCACACCACACACACACACACAAATAGGATTTCTGTTGCAGAGATCTACCTCAATCGGCTCCATTAAATTCCAGAAATTTTATTAGTATCCCTAGGTAAGCCTGGCCTTCACCAAAACAAAGATGTAGAAAAGCGTTTCAAAGCCCACACAGATGAGAACAGCTTACGTCTCAGAGCCCTGGTTTCCTCATCAGTAAAAGAAGATGGTGAGTCAAAGGACTTGAAAGTCATTGTTAAGATGAAGAGCTACCGTCAAGCAAAGGACTTTGCACGGTGCCTGGCCCACACCGCGTGCTCAGTAGATGTTAGTTTCAATCACCCTCCCCTTGACTCTCCTTTTCTATAAAAGGTACCTGGTCATCTAGAAAATTTGCAATTGTCTTGCCCGTTCCCCATTCTCTTCCCCGTGCAGATATTCAATGGGTCATAAAGTCCTGCCAGTTTTCCTACTTACAGTGTCATTCACATGCATCCCTTCCTTTCATTCTCGTGACTCCTGACCTAGCTCAGCTCTTCTGGCTTCTCTCCATGTTTCGTGTTTGCACCTTCTGAGCTCCAGATCAATCCTTCTAAAACACCCTTTAACGATGTCACTCCCTGAGACAGTAAAAAGAGAGAGATGACATTTCAACTTCTCAGCCTATTCTTAGATGCCCTGGTTGGCTGTGAACTCCTTGAGGTTCGGAGAGGAACTGCGTTAGTCCATTTTGCATTCCTATAAAGGAAATACCTGAGGCTGGATGATTTATTTTAAACAATGAGGTTTGTTTGGCTCATGGTTCTGCACTGTGTTGTACAGAAAGCATTGTGCTAGCATCTACTTCTGGGAGTTTCCAATCAAGGTGGAAGGCAAAGAGGAAGAAGGTGCCCTCATATGGTGAGAAGGGAGCAACAGAGTCCCTGGTTTTCTAAACCAGGTCTCACATGAAAACTAATAGAAGAAGAACTCACTCATGATCCTGGGGAGGGCACCAAACCATTCACAAGACGCCCGCCCCTATTGGCTCACCTACAATATTAGGGATGGCATTTCAACGTGAAATTCGAAAAGGACAAATAAACAAACTATATCAGGAACTGTTAGAAAAATAAGAATATCCCACAAGTAGAAAATTATACTAAAGTCAAAAAATTCCACATAGTTATAGCAGAGAGGAGGCTACATGGTGTTAGGCATGATATGCTTAAATCGGATCGCCATCAATGGGCTAGGGGATGTCACATCAAGGCAGCCTTTCTTTCGCACATTAAAATTGAGAACGCATTCTTTGCAGTAAAAACAGCAAAATGTAACCCTCTCCAAAAAAAAAAAAAAAAACAGACGAAGAAGCAAAGGGTTCAGCCTGGAAGGCAGAACACTCAAGCTACACAAACACTATGGCGGTGGTTGGAGTAAAATAAAAGCTGCCTAGGGAGAGCTGCTGTCCTGAGAGATCATGGTCTTTTGGACCTGATTCCAAAAGAACCATGCAGCATCTGCAGATGCCCAGCCCAAAGACATCCTGCAAATAGTATTGGTTGTGACATGTGCACTTTGGCTGGCTGGCTCTAGAGGGCACTGGGCAATCAAGAAGAAAGACAGGTCATCTTTCCACCCAACCCAGCCACAGTTCCCAGAGGAGAAGACACTCATAACCACCACAGAACTCCTATGAGATCACTAGATGGGATATGTACCAGGCCTAAATTTATTCTCCCTACAGAAGCCTTCCTCATCCAAAAAAATAAAAAAGAATAGCTTGCGTACTCCACCGCATGCCCTCAATGGACTTCATGGTCATAGCTTTAATTGTTTTTATAATTGTTTGTCTAAAGTCCATCTCCTTTCACTAGACTAAAAGTGAAAGGAGAGCAGAGGTTCTATCGTGTCTTCTCTCCTGTCCCTGGAACTCAGTATGGGGCCTGGCACGGCGAGGGATATGGCATGCGGGTATGACCGTACCTGTCTCCACTATGGCTAAATGACCTTTACAAGTGGCCAGCTCTTCCAAGGCTTGGTTATTCCATCCCCCCAAAGAGATATTGATGATACCAACCTCATCAAGTTGAGAGAGGATTCCAAGAATTAATACACACAGAATATTTAGCCACTCCTTCCCATATAAGAAGTGTTCAATACATGTCCCTTAATATTAACTCCTTCGATCAGGGCTTCATATACTCATTGAATGAATAAAGAAAAGCTTATATTAACTGCATACTAAACTCAGCAACAGAGCCTTGGCATCCACAAATTTTAATATTTATCCCTTCTATTCCTCATGGGAAGGGCAAGTGGCTTTTTGCCATTTGCAGTTTTTGTGGCATCCATGTATCTAAACCAAAAATCTAAACATGACTTCAGGGGGAAGGGGGTCATTCAACAGGGACTCACACATCAGCCAAGATTCCCATTCCAAGAACATACAAGCAGAAACCAACTTGCCTGGCTGCCAAGAAGGCTGAGATTAGAAAAGGAAAATATCATAGCATGGAGGGTATCAGAAGAAGTCCCCAAACACTAAGAGGTGTAGGATCAGGGATCATCAGCTGCTGGAACTGACCCAAAGGCTCTAAAGTCAGCCCCTTTGCAATTGGCTTGTGGTTAGATACCCAGAGCCTTTGAGGTAGAAGTTTGCACTCAGTGCCTGGAGCTGAGCAAGTGCAGAGAAGCTTGACGTAACAAGAAGAGCTGTCCATGGAAGACTGGCGTACACTTCCTTCCTCCCGCAGGTGCCAGGCATTGGGCAGCCCAGTGGTCCTCTGGCACGATGCGAGTCAGGCAGAGGAAGGAGGAGGCACAACCTCTAGCCAGCCTGACTCTCTTCCCCCACATGCCCTTCATTCTGCATAAGGGATCTGAAGCCCCCTGCTTCTCCACACAACACCCACTTACTCTCTCTCAATATAACACCCAACTCAGTAGCCTCCTTGAAATTTATTGAAGTTCCCATTGCTCCAGGAGGATCTGCCCCTCATTCACGAGGGTCAACCCATGGGCTCTTCCACCCCCAGTGACAGCTTCCACATCCCCACTGAGTCATGAAAATATCACAGTTTGTCTTAGAGCCCAAGGGGCTGAAAGAGCTTCTGCTGAAATTTCTGTCTTCCTAAGTAGACAGCAAAGCAAGCCTCAAACTGCATTTCCTATCCCAAACCTCCCCCAAACCATTCCCCCTCCCTTAGCAGTGACCTCTAGAACAAAAACCCAATCACCAGTGCCTATATTGGCTTTCCCTTAACATTGGAATAAATCTAAATTCCTTGAAATGGGCATGAAGGGCGTCTCCCTTCAGCACTTCCAACCCTATCTGGGGCCACCTTATCCAGCGACACAGGTCTTTATTCAGTTCTTTGAATAGGCCGACCTCTCACCTGCCCCAGGGCCTTTGCACCTGCTATGCCCTCTACAGGAAACTCCCCACCCCTCACATGACCAAGAGAAGGTGGAGCCTCCTCTTTGCTAGGCCTCAGGTCTCTATCATCTACCCAGAGAAAACATCCCAACTACCGTGTCTAAAGTCTATACTTGGCTACTGTCTGCCTTTAGCATTTGCTTTTAATCATGGTATAATTTAGTATAATTTCCAATGATGTGTGTCTGTGATATCTTATCTCCCCCTCAGGTATATAAGCTTCATGAAGGCAAAGCATATAGCTCATTGGAGTCACTGTGCCTGGCACACAGTAGAAGCTCAGTGAACTCACCGCACAAATGAATAAATGAGGGAACCCACTCCACCACTTACACAAAGAGTGACACAGTGTCACCTGTGGCCAAACACTGTGGAAGGAACAGTGTGTGTGTATATATATATATATATATATATATATATATATATGTAGTATTTATATTATATATAACTGTATTGTATTTACAGTCATATACAGTAGTTATAAATTAATACATTTATATTACAATATATATAAAGATATATATTTTATACACATGTGTATTTATCTTTGTTGATCTAAGCCTCCCTAGTTCTCACGGGATAGGCATTATCATCACCATTTTGCAGATGAGCAAACTGGAGCATAAGAGGTTGAATAATTTGTCTAAACTCACAGAGCTAATAAATGACAGCTTTTTGACTTCTGTCACTGCCAGTCACAGCTCCTTGATAGTTTATCTCAGTTCTGGGACTAAACGCAATTGTCCATACACTCCCTGCAGCGGGACACACAGGGGACATGATAAGGAAGCCCACGTGGGTGCCGGGCCCAGGGGAAGGCTGGCTGGCCACCGCACCCCTGTCATGGCTGCTGGCGGGAGCACTGCCTTCCCCCAACTCCACTTTATATCCTGCAGGAAGCTGGCTACTGAGGAGGATTTAAACGTGTCTGCCAGAGCGTCTGCCATCTCTCCCGGGACTAATCTGCCGTGAAGCAGATGCAAAGCTTCATTTATCACTTCCAATGAAACATGAAAGAAACAAAACCCCAGTGGATGCTCCCGCGTCCAGAGTCCAGCAGGGCAGGGCGCGTCCCAGCAGGGCCTCCGAGGTGCCTGCTTTCCCTAGAGGGGCCTCTTCCTTGTGTCCCCAGGGCCCCTGCAGCCTGTGCTGGGCTCAGGGCTCTGTTGCCCAGGCCAGCTGAGCCTCTCCGTCCATCAGGGTATTTTGCTTTTATGGTAAAATTCACATAACATCAGACAACCATTTTAAAGGGTGCCCTTCAGAGGTATTTAGGACATTGACAACGCTGTGATACTACTGCCTCTATCTAGTTCCAGGACATTTTCATCACCCCTACAGAAGACCCCCTACCCATTAAGCAGTCTCTCCTGTTTCCACTTCCCCAGCCCCCGGCAGCCACTGATCTTCTCTCTCTATGAACTGGCCTATTCTGAGCACTTCATATAAGATACGTGACCTTCTTCAGCGGGCTTCCTTCATTTAGCAGGATGTGCTACACTGTTTCATCCACGATGCTGCTTAGATTAGTATGTCCTTTGGGGTTCTGGCCACTTACCAGTTAGAGATGTCAAGTCATAGAGGGACGTGGCACAGTACAGAGCTGACAGCCAACCTACCAGACTCCCTAAGAAATGGGGGATTAGAATCATATCCACCTTGAAACTGTCTCCACCTGCAGGAGGTGAGCAGCCCCTGGGGGAGCTTGCTCTCAGCCAGTGCGTCACCCTGAGCACTGCCCTGGTCAGCGGCAGGGCCTGAGTTCAGACCAGACCCCTCGGGACACCAGACTCCAGCCCTGGGAGGTCTGGCACTCACAAAGAGAAAGGAAAAACATTAATATTTATGTACTTTTATGTTTTTGCAGAAGAGATCCAAACTCAGCAATCTAAGAAGCACCCCAAAGTTAAATTGTGCCGTGTTTCAAGGACAAGAGACCTCACTGTGGCATCAGCATGGCACACAGGACAGAAGGTCTGAATGTTATCAGTTCCTTAGATAAAGCCCTGAGTTGCAACTATAAATACAATTGTTAGATCCCTTGGCCAGAACCCAGTCTCAGGCCTGAACACCTTAACCTTCCAGTGGGGGTGGCGGCAGCAACAGCCTTCACCACACATACTTGTTGCCCCAAATCTTCCCCCTTTTTTTTTTTTATTAAATCATAGCTGTGTACATCAATGCAATCATGGGGTACAATGTGCTGGTTTTACATACAATTTGAAATATTTTCATCAAACTGGTTAACATAGCCTTCACTGCATTTTCTTACTTATTGTTAAGACATTTATATTTTACATTTAGTCACATGTACCCTTGTAAGATGCACCGTAGGTGTGGTCCCACCAATCACCCTCCCTCTACCCATCTTCTCCCTTCCCTCCCCTCCCTTTCCCCTTTCCCCATATCCTTGGGCTATAATTGGGTTACAGCTTTCATATGAAAGCTATAAATTGGTTTCATAGTAGGGCTGAGTACATTAGATACTTTTTCTTCCATTCTTGAGATACTTTGCTAAGAAGCATATGTTCCAGCTCCATCCATGTAAACATGAAAGAGATAAACTCTCCATCTTTCTTTAAGGCTGCATAGTATTCCATGGATTAAAGATTTAAACTTAAGACCGGAAACTATAAAAATCCTAGAAGAAAATGCAGGGAAAACCCTTGAAGAAATCGGTCTTGGTGAGTATTTTATGAGGAGGACCCTCTAGGCAATTGAACCAGCTTCAGTAAAAATCCAGCCTAACAGACTCAGTTAGGTAGAATGGCTGCTACCATCTGACTAATATCTCTGGGAATCTGACTAGCCAGACACTCTGTTCTGGAGTTTCCAAAGCAAGACCATATGATGTAAGAGCTGAAAAGCTTATAACAAAAAGGCACCATAGGAGTGTGGGGAGTAGAGAGGTGGCCATAGAGGAGATGTTGAATTTGAGATTGTCTCCCTCATGGCACAGCTGGCCTTTCCTTCATTTCTTCAGGAAGAAGAGATTAATGCACCAGGTTTTAGAATCACTAAACATAGTACTTGGGGAGTCCACATGAATTTTGTACTTGCCTCTTTGATGAAGATGATCACTAAGGGATATTAGATAACTGCACAGTCCATTATGCGAGTAACTGATCACAGGTGGCTGTCACTTCTTAAATTCAAATTAATTAAAATTAAATAAAACTAAAAATACAATCTCTCTGTTGTACTAGTCAAACGAACAATAGCCACTGTGGTTTGGAGTGATGCTGCTGGCAGAGTGGAGGAGTATTTCCACCATGATTGAACAAAATTGTTTTCTAGTTTCCACTGATACAGAGTCTGCAGGGAAGCTGACCTCAGAAGAAGGTATAGCCCAGCTGAAATTCCTCGCATGATCAAGCACACAAATGCACGATGAAAAAGGCATGAGAACCGTGACTTATCACTTTTTACTGAAATACACAATTTACTAGGAAAATAAACTACTTGCCTGGAGATCATTAGCATCCCAGGGTGTTTTAGGCAGTTACTTGTAGTGCTTCAGCTCACCACAATAGCAACAGGAGGCAACCACGGAGTTATTACTGTAGGACAGTATGTACCACAGTTAATTTTATGTAATTATGATTCAGGATTAATACATCTTTATATTTGTTTACATTTCTGTTGACTGTCAAAGCACCATGTAGGGTTTGTGAGCTTTTGTGTAAGTTATGATAAATTTGAACTCTTTATAACAGATTTGTTTATATTTTATGGGAGTAAATGATAAAATAAACTAGTATTTACAGATCTTTTATGCATTCATGAAAGAACTTTCTTCCTTTTTTTTTTTTTTTTTTTTTTTTTTTTTGTATTTAAAAGGTTAATTTTTTTTTTTAATTTTTTTTTTTTTATTTTTTACTGTTTATAGTTTTAAAATAATTAAAATAATAAAATAAAGTTTAATAATTTTTATTGTTTTTTTGATAT
>CAUYPK010066996.1:0-21781 GCA_963574355.1 Loris lydekkerianus | reverse complement strand
TTACTGGGGTTAGGTGATATCTCAACGTAGTTTTGATTTGCATTTCTCTGATGATTAAGGATGATGAGCTTTTTTTCATGTGTTTGTAGATTTTGTGTCTGTCTTCTTTAGAGAAGTTTCTCTTTAAGTCCCTTGCCCACCCTGAAATGGGGGTCACGTGTTCTTTTCTTGCTAATAAATTTGAGTTCTCTGTGGATTCTGGTTATTAGACCCTTATCGGACGTATAACCTGCAAATATTTTCTCCCATTCTGAGGGCTGTCTGCTTGCTTTACTCACTATGTTCTTGGTTGTGCAGAAGCTTTTTGGTTTGATCAGGTCCTAATAGTGTATTTTTGATGCTGCTTCAATTGCCTGGGGAGTCCTCCTCATAAAATATTCACCCAGGCCGATTTTTTCCAGAGTTTTCCCTACACTTTCTTCAAGTATTTTTATAGTTTCTTGTCTGAGGTTTAAATCTTTTATCCAGTGAGAGTCTATCTTAGTTAATGGTGAAAGGTGTGGGTCTAGTTTCAATCTTCTACAAGTTGCCAACCAGTTTACCCAGCACCATTTGTCGAATAGGGAATCTTTTCCCCACTGAGTGTTTTTAATTGACTTGTCAAAGATCAAATAACGGTAAGTAGCTGGATCCATCTCTTGGTTCTCTATTCTGTTCCAGACATCCATTTCTCTGCTTTTGTGCCAATACCATGCTGTTTTGATCACTATCGATTTATAGTACAGTCTCAGATGTGGTAGCGTGATTCCTCCTGGTTTGTTTTTATTGCTGAGGAATGTTTTGGCTATTCGAGCTTTTTCCTGATTCCATATAAAACGAAGTATGATTTTTTTCAAGATCTTTAAAGTATGACAATGGAGCTTTAATAGGTATTGCATTAAAATTATATATTGCTTTGGGCAGTATGGACATTTTGACAATGTTGATTCTTCCCAGCCATGAGCATGATATGTTTTTCCATCTGTTAACATCTTCGGCTGTTTCTTTTCTTCTCTTCTTTTCTTTTCTTAAAGTTTAGGTTTTACTATTTAAACAGTTTTATTCTTACATGTACATTTTAGATTAAGTTCATTTTCTCAATCCTGCAATTTTGACTGTGACTGCTCTTTGTGTGGAAGTGGCTCCTAGGTGTCCTCAGGGAGGCTGCATTAGCCACACGCCCCCTGTCCACTAGGGACCATATGGCCCCAAAGCTCTTTCTTTTCAGTTATCAGTCGCCTCTCCCTGCTCCCCAAAGCTGCGCTTCACAGGAGCACTGGGCAGGTGCCCTTTCACAAGGAGCTTTGCAGAGTTTCACGTATTTTCAGTCAGCAGAAACAGAGCTGTGTCTGACCCATCTGTGTCTTCCTTCCCCACCCAGCCCTATTTTTAAGATTGCTCTGTGCTGCTAGAGGTCTGCTTGTCTGTTGTAATTGACCACTGCAGAGTGTGCGGGGAGTAGCCTATTGCATTTTTCCAGCCCCATATGTGCTGCTCCTCCGTGGGTGTGTCCCTGTGCTCCTAGGGGAGGTCCCTTCTTCCAGCAGGTACCTATCAGTGCTGGCTGTGCTGGCTGCCTCAATATGAGCTGTCCTCTGCTCTAAGTCCAATATGTACGGTCTCTCTCCCAAGAGGTGCGCCCCTTGCATTCCTGCCTGAGGTCCTGGTGACCTGAGGTCCCTGTGGCCTGCAGCACCCACACTCAGCATCCTCCAGCTTTACCGTTCTGCCAGGCGAGCAGGTGAACATGACCTCCTGCCACAGCAGTCTGCGCTTCTCCAACTTGAGGTGAGTTTGAGGGTCCTCTTTTGTGACCCCACCTGTCCCACCCCTCTCCCTCTACTCTTGCTGATTTGCAGCATGTCCCTAGGAACACGGCAGTGTCTGTGTGTCACACAGAGATGTGAAGTGCTCGTCAGCTTTAGACATTGTGAATACTTTCTCCCCAGCAGCCATCTGTCTGTTAACTTTCTTCCACGTCCTTTAATAAATAGAAATCCTGAATGCTGATCTCAACATTTTCATCACCTTTTTACCTTGCAACTTGTGCTTTCAGAATTGAATCTTAGAAGCTCCCTCCTGGTCTCTGGGTCATGATGTTATGCACCCAGATGGCCTAAATTTATAGATTTGGGAATAACTGACGTCTTTCAACATTAAGTGATCCCATCTGTGTCTGGAGTGTAGGGAATGAAAAGCAGTGTTTTTGGTTGAAGGTGTTGATCCTGTAGCTGGCCTGTCTGAGACCACAGAACATTTTTGCCCCTGCTCAGCCAGGACCCTGTCTCTCTCCCCACGAAGCTCTTCACACCATCCAAATCCAAATGGCATTTCCTACATACCTGCCTTGAAGGAAGCTAGAGGTCCCCAGGTAATGGGGACATGGTAGGGAGGGAGATCTAGCTTTGTCATTATTGGGGAGGGAGGGATGGTATGTAAAAACAACAAACACAAAAATTAAAACCGCAAGTTGAGTTCTTCAGGGCCAAGACATATGTGGGGGTTTACATACATAAAAATTCCCTCAGCTATCCACTTAAAATGTGTTTACTTCTCTATATGTGTATAATACCTCAATCAAAAAGTTTAAGAAATGGGGCAGCACCTGTGGCTCAAGAGAGTAGGGCGCCGGCCCTCAGAGATGGCGGGTTCAAACCCAGCCCTGGCCAAAAACTGCAAAAAAAAAAAAAAAAAAAAAAAAAAAAAAATTTAAGAATTAAAGTATGTCTTTCTTCCCTTTCCTGCCCATCCACCCACCAACTCACCCAGCCACCCACACATCCACCTACCCACTGACCCACCCACCTGTTCCCTTACCACCCATCAATCCATTTGTGCATACATTTATCCACTTACTCTTTTCCCAACCCATCTAGTTATCCATCCATCAAGTTATCCTTCTCCCATTCACTCACCCACCCATCAGCCCATCACTCACCTACCCATCCACACATCCACTCACCCACCCATTCAATCACCCATCACGTGCCCATCTACCCATCACTCAACCACTCATGCACTCACCTACCCATCCACTCACCCGCCCACCCACTCACTCACCCACCCACTTATCCACCCATCCACTCTCAAACTCATCCACTCACCCGCCTATCCACTCACCTGCCTATTCACTCACCCACCCATTCACTCACCCACCCATCTAGTCACTTGCCCATCCACTCACTCACTCATCCACTCACCCGCCCATCTACCCATCCACTCACCCATCCATCCATCCATCCATCCATCCATCCACTCACACACCCATCCACTCACCCACCCATACACTAACTCACCCATCCACTCACCCACCCATCCACTCACCCACCCATCCACTCATCTGTCCATCCACTCATCTACTCATCCACTCACCTGCCCATCTACCCATCCACTCACCCACTCATCCACTCACCCACCCATCCAGTCACCTGCCCATCCACTCACCCACCCATCCACTCACCCGCCCATCTACCCATCCACTCACTCATCCATCCATCCATCCATCCATCCACTCACCCACCCATCCATTCCCCCACCAATCTACTCACCCGCCCATCCATTCACCCACCAATCTACTCACCTGCCCATCCACTCACCCATCCATCCACTCATATGCCCATCCACTCACCCACCCATCCACTCACCTGCCCATCTACCCATCCACTCACCCACCCATCCACTCATCTGCCCATCCACTCACCTACTCCTTCACTCCCGCCCATCTACCCATCCACTCACCCACTCATCCACTCACCCACCCATATAGTCACTTGCCCATCTACCCATCCACTCACCCACTCGTCTACTCACCCACCCATCCAGTCACCTGCCCATCCACTCACCTGCCCATCCACTCACCCACTCATCCACTCACCCACCCATCTACCCATCCACTCACCCATCCATCCGTCCATCCACTCACCCACCCATCCATTCACCTACCTATCCACTCACCCACAAATCCACTTACCTGCCCATTCACTCACCCACCCATTCACTCACCCACCAATCTACTCACCTGACCATCCACTCACCCACCCATCCACTCATCTGTCCATCCACTCACCTACTCATCCACTCACCCGCCCATCCACTCACCCGCCCATCCACTCACCTGCCCATCCACTCACCCACCAATCTACTCCCCTGACCATCCACTCACCCGCCCATCCACTCACCCACCAATCTACTCCCCTGACCATCCACTTACCCACCCATCCACTCATCTGCCCATCCACTCACCCACTCATCTACTCACCTGCCCATCTACCCATCCACTCACCCATCCATCGATCCATCCACTCACCCGCTCATCCACTCACCTACTCATCCACTCACCGCCCATCTACCCATCCACTCACCCACTCATCCAGTCACCCACCCATCCACTCACCCACTCATCCACTCACCTGCCCATCCACTCACCCATTTATACATCCAACCACTCACCTGCCCATCCACTCATTATTCTCTCAACAAACAATTGCTGAGCACCTGGTTTGTGCCAGGCTCTATGTGACAGGTACAGGGGACACAACAATGAAAACACAGATACACATTCTTCTTCTCATCGATGTCATATACTGAGGGAAGCTGACAAAGTCCTTGTTCTAGAATACACCAAGAGGCCACAGTGCTATGAAGGAAACTGAAGGCAGAAATGCTGGCTGGGGTTTTAGCTTTAAAGAAGGTGGTCAGGAGAGGTTTTATGGAGGTGTCATGAGGATAGCAGTGAGAGAGAGAGAGAATGCAGCCCAGGTGCCTGGCAGAGGAGCCACAAGGCTGGATCTGGGGCTGCATGATGTGGGGGAAAGGAGGCAGCAGGGTCTCAGACACGTGCAGCTCATGGTGAGAACTTCAGCTGGGACAGGGCCTGCTCTGGCTTGGGTGTGGCCCAGACACTGCCCTGGGGAGCAGGAGAGAAGGGAGCTGGCAGAGCAGGGAGCCCAGTGAGGAAGTGAGAAATGTCGAAGGCTGGGAAGACCCAGAGCAGTGGGGACAGCAGACACAACAAGAAGGTGAAGCTGGCAAGAATAGGGCGAGAGCAGAGGCAGGCATCAAGGATGGCACTGAGCCTCAGGCCTGAGTACCCAGTGGGGGGTCCCAAAGGTGGAGATGCCACCTGCACCCCAGTGGGGCTATGCTATGCAGGCAGCGGTGGGGCTTAGGGAGCAGCTATGTGTCAGCGCTCCCTCCTTGGGACTCATTGCTTCTCAGCACACAGAAGTGCTAAATCCAGCTGTCTGCCCTGCAGGCCAAGGCCCTAGGCCTCTTTCTACTACTCTAGAATAAGGACAGTCCTTTTCTTGGACCAGCCCTTCTCAGGGTTCTCAAAATATTCACCACACAGCGACATTCTCAAGCTTGACCTGGGGCTTTGTCCTTGCCACTTCTACTGCCCCAGGAGTAAGGTCTGGAATGACCAGGTGTGGAGCAGGCTTTAGGGAATGTTTGTTAAAGAAGCAGATGACATATACCAGTTATAACCTAAAAATATGGGGAACAGGGAGAGGGAGGGGAGGGAGGGGGTAGGATGGGCGGAGGGAGGGGGGGTTGGTGGGATTACACCTGCAGTGCATCTTACAAGGGTACATGTGAAACTTAGTAAATGTGGAATGTAAATATCTTAGCACAATAACTAAGAAAATGCCAGGAAGGCTATGCTAACCAGTGTGATGAAAATGTGTCAAACCGTCTATGAAACTAGTGTATGGTGCCCCATGATTGCATTACTTTACACAGCTATGATCTAATACTAATAAAAAAATAAAATAAATAAAAAATAAAATATTAACAATGATTAAATCTAAAAAAAAAAAAAAAGAAGCAGATGACCTCCCGAATAGGGTGGTGGCTAAGTAGTGGTCAAGGGGTCAACCAGGGGCTCTGGGTTCACATCCTGGTATTGTTTCAAAGTTGTGTGTCTTGGGCAGGAAACTCCTTCCCAACACCTTGGCTTCCTACCTGTGAAGTGAGAAGGAGAGTAGCTCCTTGTCGCAGAGCTGCTTGGGAGAATTAAGCAGGTACTTAAAACTGTGCCTGGCATACAGCATTAACACTGTCAGTATTTTGTAGATAACTACAGATGAGGATGCTGAGAGCCTTGTCCAGGGTCACTTGGCCAGTGGGAGAGAGTGGATGGTTCTTCTTAGTCTTGACTCATCCTTCCCTCATGCTCCGAAATGCGGGACCCACGTTTGAACACCAGCCGGTTGGTCCTAGGCCAGGTCTCTGAGTCACAGCCCCTCTACCAGGAAGTCACCCCTGCTCCCCTTTGTCCCCCTGGGCCTGGTCACTGCCCGTCAGCCCCCTTCTGACATCTCTCACCCCTCAGGCCTTCACCTGTTGGCTCCTCTCTGATGTCCCCTCCTCCCACCTGTTCTCAGCTCCTCCCGGAAATGTCACTGCAACAACATTGTAAATATTTATAAAGGCAGCCAAGGAGATAGCATGCAAACAGCCAAATAAATAAGCACATTTTAAAACACTGTGCTTGACAGCTGATTTACTTCCCAGTGAGTTGTGTGCACGTGTCTCTGTGTGCAGCCACATACCTGCCTGTCCTCACATCAACCCACAGAATGCCAGCGCCTTCTAGGTCAGAGCATTGGAACTTGCTTTGCAGATGGAGGAGCGGACAGCAGAGAGGGCCTGGGCTCCACCAGGGCTGCCCTGCTCATGGAAGCCAGGGGGCGGCCCATGCCCAGCACCTCTGCTTTGCACACCCGAGGTCCCCGCTTGACCTGCTGTCTATAAACAGAGAACCGCTGTTGGCAAGTCCATTAAAGGATTTCATGTTTGCTCTGCTCTTATCTGTGGCCCTAACTGTCGGTTTCAGGAGAGCACTGAGCAAGGTCTGTGGCACAGGTCTGTGGAGAGTGGGGAGCCCATGCTGGCAGCACGCACCTGAGTTGCCCGCAGCACCCTGGTAGGGTTTCCTCAAGGAAGGACATTTCCCAGCAGGACTGAAGATCAGGACAATCCTCCTCCCTGTGGCAGCTCAGACAGGCTGCCCTGTGCTGGGGGGAGGCCTGACACCTTGGAGAAGACTGTCTACCTAGGCCTCAGTTTCCCCATTAGCCAAAAAATGTGAAAGGGCTCACTGGTTTCTAAAGCCCCAATGCTAACACCCTCTGAGTGGGCTCCCTCATTACTGCTCTGCCTCACCACACCTCATTTGCATGAAACAGACTCTGGTCACCGTCAACAGCCCGGGCCCAGTCCAAGGTCACCCCAGTGGCTCATGGGGAGGCCAGGAGAGAAAGTGAGGAGTCACATGACAGCTGGCACTGACTGGCACATGTGCCAAGAGCTTCAGGATCTTCCTGTGGCTCAACCTCCCGTCTTTACACCAGGACTCACAGGGCTTCTCGGGAGCCTGAGAAACCTCCAGTTTCTCACAATGGCAGATGCCACAGCCCTGCACATAGGGACACTTCTGAGGGCCAGGCTGGTGCCACTCCTGGAGCCAATGGTCCCTGCTGTTGGCCTGCAGAGCAACATCCCTGCTGTGACAGCTGGTGTCTTGCAGACAACAAGCCAAGGCTGGGGTGGGCGTCACTGACTCAGGGCACACAGAGCACGGATGGGGACAGGGGCATTCCAAGTCAGGCCTGGTGACCACAAATCATAATCTTCCTGGGGCACAGCAGGGCCTAGGGCCTGTGTTCTGCATGGACATCACAGACAGGAAGGCTCAGGGCTGGGCAGCCCTCCTCCCCAGCCTCCCCACGCAGCCCAGAGGATGACTGCCACAGCCCCACTGCCTGTCCCTAAACTCAGCTGCGGCTCCCCGTCCCAACCCGAGTCACCCCCCACAGGTCACCACCCATGACTACTCATCCACACAGGCTCTGCCACCTGCTGGTAGGAGAAGTAAACTATCCCAGCGGCCCCACGCTCCTGGTGCCCACCAGCTCACCTGCCCTCCTTCCAGCCCCACCTGCTGCTGCCAGAAGCTGCATCGCCCATCCCCAGCCCAGCCCCACTGCATGCTCACGGGACCCAGCCCTCACAGAACCGTCCCCAGCCCCTTACTGCATGGCTCTGTCTCTCCTGGTGGGCAGAGGTAGAAGCAGAATCTCAGGGCCAGTTTGCTGGTGCTCTATCTCCCTCCCTCAGCAGACTCCATCTCCTCCTGGTGCCCAAACCCAGGGCCAGGGATGCTCCAGACAGCATGTGCAAGTCAGCCCTGTGTGACCAGCTGAAGTCCAGTGCTCCCCTGTCCGATGCTGCCCACCTAACACAGTCCAGCATACCTCAGAAGAGCCACCATGCCCCATGTCCCCCCACTGCCTATCGTGTCCCTCCTCTGACTCAGCCAGAGGAGGAAAGCTGCCCTCAGAGCTGAGCACCACCCACGCCCCTTAAAGGCCCCATCCCCACCCCACTCCCTAAGTCTCCTTCCTCCCCAGCCCACTCCCCTCAACTGCCAGCACAGGGCCTGTGCTCCTGCTCAATCCATGCACAACCCTCCTCTCCCTGCGTGGCACCACTGCCACTGGGTCCCCTGGCAGCACTTGGCACCCAGGGGGTTTACGTTAGTCTGTGTTGCTGCCTTCTGCCTCTCACCCTGCGGCAGGGACTAGGCCACCAAATGCTGCAGAACTCCCTTTCTGTACCTCCTCTGACCGGAGGACAGGGAGCCTGTGCAGACTAGGGAACTCTCTCTGAGAGGGGAAGGGACAAGCTGGGGCCAGGGTGGCTGCCACGTGAGGCTTGTGGCCCTTTGACTGATGCTCACAAAATGGCCATGTTCTGTGTTGTGATCCCTTGAGATCAGAACGAGGAGGAAAGAGGAGCCTAGAGGTCACAGTGGAAGGGGCTGTTGTGTCCATGAGTTCTGTGGGGGCCCTCCCCTCACTATACTTCTGAGGGTGCCTACCAAAGCTGTGGATGTGCAGGATGTGGGCACTGGGCCAGGCCTGGGGTCAGGCAGGCAGCGGACGGCGGGAACCAGAGGACATGCTGGGAAGCTCGGAGCCCCCAGCTCCATGCTGCTGGTCCTTCATCAGAGGATCCAGGAAGGATCAAGGCAATGGAGAGGGAAGGTGCCCGCCGGCAGAAACTTCTTCATGCCCCAGAGCTCTGGACCAGGGGACGGACCCACAGGACTGCACACACACACAACTGTAGTCGCTGCTCACTGGGCACCCCCACAAGCACAAATGCAGATGTGGTCACGCACAGAGCACACCCGTGACGGGAATGTGTGTGCACACGGGAACAAAAGTACATGCCATAGACATGCGTGTTGAGAGGCACACAGACTCAGATATACACACGTTGACAGGCAGGGCACAAATGCGCTCATGAAACAGACATTCAGACACATACCTGTATGCACATAGACACAAGAGTACACACACGTGTACAAATCACACATGAACTCAGCTACAGACCTAGGAAGAAGACACAAACACACCACCTGTGTCACACACACTGCCATCCTCCAGTCCTCTCTCTCTGTCTCTACCTCAGAAACTCATTCACATGCGCGCACACACTGGCTCACCGAGCTCACAGTGGGCCTTGCTTGCCTTTGGTCTGATTCCGGAAGAGAGTGCCCTCCATCCCCCAGCCCTCCTTCCCTAATTAGCCCAGCACACAGGGCTGCTGCCGCAGCCAATTCTGCCTCAGCCTGGGGCGTGCCCATAGCTAAGAAGCACCTGTCACTTCGAGGATCCCTCTTAGCTTGGCTGACATCTCCTGCCCTTGGCAGAGACCAGCATCCCCCTGGCACAGGCTGGCGGTGTTCATGGAGCAGAGCAGCCTCAGAAGGGAGGCAGGGGACGCACCCTGCAGAGCCTCCCAGCCTTTCCTCAGCCGGCAGCCCATGCCCTGCCTCTCCTGAGCCCATGCCCTGCCTCTCCTACACACACACCCTGCCTCTCCTGAGCCCGTGCCCTGCCTCTCCTGAGCCCATGCCCCGCCTCTCCTACACACACACCCTGCCTCTCCTGAGCCCGTGCCCTGCCTCTCCTACACACACACCCTGCCTCTCCTGAGCCTGTGCCCTGCCTCTCCTACACACACACCCTGCCTCTCCTGAGCCCGTGCCCTGCCTCTCCTGCCAGGCAGTGAGTCACTAGCAGGTGCCTACTGTGTGGCAGGCAGATGTCAGGCTCTGAGGACACAGGGTGAGCAGAGACACCCAGCCCAGCCCACACGGAAGGCAGATGCGCCCATCAAATCATCATAAAAGCCAGTACAGACAGCAGCTCTGCAGAGGGCCACCCGCCCACGCTGCAGTCCTGTGGAGCTGAGGTGTCTGACCTACTCCGGGAGCTCTGGGGAGCTTCCCCCAGGGTCCAGTGACTCTCCATCTCAGGCATTATTGGAGTGAGGAAGTGAAGAGGCCTCCAGGAAGGGGTCAGAGTGTGCAATAGTCTTGACCTGGTCTTGATGGAGCGAGAACCTCATGCCAGCACATGTCCCTCTGCCCTCAGAGCCACAGGCAGGGCAGGCATTGCTCCATGCTCATCCTCTCTGCCCCTCTGCCCTGGGCCCGGAATGCCGGCCCTGTGCCGTCCAGGAGGCTGCACACAAGTTCTGTGGGAGACTTGGGAGGCTTTGGGCCTGGAGAACCATTGTAGAGATGTGGAAACTGAGGTGCAGATACCAGTTCCACTAAGGGAGGACATTTCCCAGACAGTATGAGCAGCTTTCCAGAGTGCCTTGTAGAGCGGCCAGTCCAATCCTATTCACAGTGCAGAGGATGACACGGAGGCTATGTGCTCTGGGACACTAAGGCCACATGCTCCCTCACCTACCCTCGAGGGGTGTGGGCAGCAGAAGCAGAAGAGTGCCTGGCTGATGTGGCCCTGAGGAGCTGAGAGGGCACAGCAGAGCATGTGTGTGTAACGTGTGCTGTGAGCTGGTGTGCAGGAGCTGGGGATACCAGCAGGCTGACATTCAACACACACAGTGCCCATTCTGATTGGTCAGAGCACCTACAACATGGTTGCCAATGTTCAGAAAAGCAAGAGGCCAGGTGCAGTGGCTCACACCTGTAATCCTAGTACTCTGGGAGGCCGAGGCTGGTGGAACTGAGCTCACCAGTTCAAGACCAGCCTGAGCAAGAGTGAGACCCCGTCTCTAAAAATAGCTGGCAGGAGCCTGTAGTCCCAGCTAGTCAGGAGGCTGAGGCAAGATGATTGTTTGAGCTCAAGAGTTTGAGATTGCTGTGAGCTATGACACCACTGCACTCTATTGAGGGTGACAAAACAAGACTCTGTCTCAAAAACAAAAAAGGAAAAGAAAAGAAAAAGAGCCCAATCAGACAGTAGGCCTAGATGCCTGAAAGCCAGGCCAGTGGGGGAAGGAGCAGTGGGTCCCAAGCAGGCTGAGGAGCATCATGCATGTGTGGGCCCAGTGCTGGGTGGACAGGTCCATAGGAGTCAGAGGTCAGTTGTGGGGAGGGTGGGTGAGCAGAGAAGTCCCAATGGTGTGTGTCCTAGCTCCTCTCCCAAGTGCCCAGTGCTGGTCAGAAGGGGAGTCCACTTGCCTTGTCAAGAGGAACAGGGATCTCCCCTGGGAGATTGCCTGCTCACTGGCACACCCAGTGTATCAGCAAGTATAACAATGTTTCTGCTGTGTAACAAACCATCCCAAGAAGTGATAGCTTAAAACAACCAGAAATGTTTTAGCACCCTATTCTATGGGTTAGCTGGGTGCTGCCTGGCCCAGATCAGCCAAGCTCCCCCATGTATCTGTGGTTGTCAGAAAGCACTAGAGTGGATCCCTCACATCTGGTAGTCAGCAGTTCTGTTGGTCATGGCATCTTAGCTTTCTTCTTGGCTTCTTGTCCTCCAGCAGCTGGTGAGCTGGTCCACCCCCATGATGGCCTTACCACAGGTGAAAACAATCTCCAGCATCACTCTTTCTGCTGTTGGCCAAAGCAAGTCACAAGACAAGGAGGTGAGAAAAGCAGCTTCCCCCCAAGGGGAGAAACCACAGAATCCCACTGGGAGGAGCAGGTGCATCAGGAAAGGAGGGACTTGAGGTCTTTTTTCAAACAATCCATCAACCCCACTGGAGGGGCAGGTGTAGAGAAGGTGTGGTGACCTTTCCAGCCCTAATGTCCAGCAAGGCAGGGCTGGCAGCTCGTGGAGACCCATCCCAGGTCTGCCCTCACACAGGACAGGCCCCATATTGCCAGAACTCCCAATGTCTCCAAAGAAGTCCAATATCTGTATTGTGTGTGTGAAATCTCCTGAATTTAAAATGTTGAAATGCTGCAGAGAGTGCACATATTAGAAGGCTGCCTGACAGGAACACAGCACAGTGACGGGAGCTCCCAGACACCACGTTCTGTGACAAGAGCCAGACACCACCTGCCTGCGGCTTCCACATACGTGACGTTCATGCACAGACAACATCATCCTCTGGCCTGGCTAGGGCTTAGCTCCTTGAAGGCAGAAACTACCCCAGGGGCACAAGAGAACCTTCCAAGGTGCTGGCAATGTTCCCTCTGTGAGTCTGGGGTGATGTGCTCCACGTGGACGGGTGAGAGGAAAGTCACAGACTCATCATATAGGGATCACACATCAATAAAGACTTCACACAGCAAAGCAGAATCCTACCCCACAGGAGCCACTCACATTTGCAGACTGGTGGGGCCCTCAGAAGGGGCTGCGGGCCGGGTGTGCAAGCACAGTGGCACCTGGCGAGGACGAGGTTTAGGATGGGAACCGTGGCTGAGAGCTCACTCTGCACCCACATGCATCTGCTTGTGAGAGTGTTTGAGCCCCCCAGCTGCCTGGAGAGGCAGGGAATTGATGTCTTTGCCCATGTTACAGATGAGGAAACTGTGGAGGGAGGTGAGGTCATGAGCCATGGTGACCTAGCTGGTCATCTGACCCCACCTTCATACTGGAGCGTAAGCCACCCCCCTCTCTAATTAGGGGCTGGTGTGGCCAGGAGGAGCCATCCCCTAGATGAAGCCCACTGCGGAGGGTGTGCAGGGCCCCCAGGGAGTGGACTGCGCTGTCAGGCTGGCCCCAGCTGTGTCTCCAGCTAGTCTGCCCTCATGGCAGCAGCAAGCAGGGTGGTCAAGGCCTAGAGTGTCCGCGGCTCCCACACCAAGTGGTGGCTCCCCACCCTGCCATGGCTCATGGGCACCTGCTGCTCCCTAGGACCCAGCCCAGCCTGGCCAGAGCCGCTCATACAGAGCCAGGAAGTCCCAGGAAGGGAGAGCTCTTTTTGGGAAACAGGAGTCAGGGATGGCACCCGGTTACAGCAGGGTCCCAAGAGGCCAGCCTGCCTCCCTCAGGTCCCCAGGAAGGAAGCAAAGGCCTCTTCTGGGGGTTGGGAGGAACAAAGGCCCTTCCCCAGGAGGCCCCCACTGTGGGGGGAAGACAAAATATGTTTATGATGACACTGGCAGCCAAAGTGGCTCAGCTTTACAACAGAGAGAAGTAAGAGGGACAGGGGCCTGCCCTCAGGGACACCAGCTGCAGGACTCTCTGTCTCTTTTTTTGCATGAGCCCTGAACATACTCATTCAGCCTAGGCAGGGGCACTAGGCCCAGAGGTCACCCTCCACCAAGGCCAGACGGCCGGTCTAGGACCAGGAAAGCCCTCAAGAGGGACGGCCACACTCCTGGGTCTAGGAGCCCCCAGATGGCTCCACGGGAGCCAAGGCTCAGAGGAGCTCCTTTGCAAAGCCAACTGGAGTGTGGGAGAAAATGACGAAGAGTGGAAATTAGGTCAGCCTCATAAGGAGGAGGAAGAACCGCGTGACCACAGAGGGGCTGCAGGGAGGGTGCTGGGAGGATTGCTGCCTCGCAGAGACAGCGGGTAATGGGAAAACTTTCTCCAATTATGAGAAGAAGAGCGAGCTGGTGTCAGCCGCGACCAGCGATAACAGATGACTGGGAGAGCAGGCGCTTAATGGGTTTTTCCCTGCGATCAGTTAACACAGGCGAGCGGCCCTGGTGACAGCGTAGGGCCAGCGAGGGCACCGGGCTCAAGGGCCCCCTGCTCTGGCTGTTTTCCAACCCTGAGCCTGATGACACAGATTTCCTGACAGCGACAGGGCTCAAACTCTCCTCAGACCAGCCCCAGGCAGGCTGGGGAGGCACAGGCTCTGCAGGATGGGGCTGCCTCAGCACAGCACACAGGCTGAGGGACGCAGGGATGGGGCACCCATGGGTGCACAGACAGGACCACTCACACATGGCCACCAAGTCACACACATGACACACAGACCCAATCCTCAGACCCCCACCTGCTACACACTCACAGAGACACACATTTGTACATGTCCACAAACACCCAGACACACCGACACACAGTGACACACTTACTCCAGACACCAGCACACATACACTCACAAAACACACCCAGACACATTCATGCCTAGATGCACAGGCACCCATGCAGACACCCTGGACACACGTGAACACAAGTCACATCACGGAGGCTCCTAAACTTTCAAGGACATGTGTGTGCACATGAATCACACCCCAGATACACAGAGACCCTCCTCCACACAGGATGTCCACACAGGCTGGTGTGTGCCCTTGCTGTGTGCATGCGTGGCAGAGGACAACTCTGGCAGAGACCCCCAACACCAGGGCCTGGCTCTGCAGCTGCCCTCCTGCCTCCCGGGGCAGCCTCCCACCACCAGCTCCCTGCCTGCACCCTCTGCTCTGCCTCTGCTCCCTGCCTGCAACATCACCCCTGCCAGGCCCCACCCAGCTCTGATGGTCCCTGTCCCACTCACTGAGCACCCGGCCCCTCCCCTGCATAAAGCCCCATACCCCCCCATCATGGAGGGCAAGGCCGTACCAGCTGCTTCCACTCAGAGTACCCCACTGCCCTGAGCCCCAGTGACGTCCAGTCCTCATTCCCTCGCTTAGCAAATGTGTGCTGAGCACACGAGTCCTGGCTGTGTTCTAGTATCCTGCAAGGACACGGACTCCGCCCTCGGGAGGCCAGCATTCCAGTGAGCAGAAGCTGTCCCCATCATGGCATGTAACCTGGGCAGGAGCCGTGCATAGCTCGGCCAGGCAGGCGGGAGAGCTGTCCTCGTCCTCAGAGGAAGAGCTGAGTGGCCCTACTGATGGACTGGTGTCGGAAGATGAGGGCAGTGGAGGGGAGGCTGTCCAGCCCACGTCTGTGATGGGAAGAGCTGGCAGGGAAGGGAGGGTAGAGGTGAAATAACGGCCCCAGTAAGAATCCATGTCCCAACCACCAGAATATGCCACTTTACAAAGGGATTTTGTAGATGTGATTACATTAAAGATGTGGAGATGCAAAGATTGTGCTGGATTGTCTAGGTGGGCCCAGTGCAATCACAGAGGTCCTTATAAGGAGGCCACGGAAAGCCAAGGATGCCGCATTGCTGCTGTGAAGATGGAGGGAGGGGCAGCACAAAAGAGCAGGTGGCCTAGAAAAGGCTAGGAGATGGAGCCCCCTCCTTCTCCCCTCTAGAATAACACCACTCTGCTGACACCCTGGTTCCAGGAGTGTGAGAGAACAAATGTGCATGGCTTAAACCACTGAGCTGGCGGTTCTGTTATAGCATCAAGAAAACACACACAACGCAGTGGGGGCTGCTAAGGAGCCTCTGGGCAAGGGGCCTAGATCGGGAGCTGTGGGGCCCTGGAAGGCATTTGAAGCCCTGGGACTGAGTGAGGGGGCCCCATAATAGACACAAATGAGGGCCTGCCTGAGCCCTAGGACCCTAAAGTTCAGAGGTCAGGCAGATGAGGGAAGCCAGACAGGAGGCTGAGAAAGACCATTTCTGCTAGAAGCCAAGTGACTGTTTTAAAAAGGAAGGAACGGATCACGGCGTCTGGCACAACTCCTGGGAGTGGGAAACGATTGTAAGAGGGACTTTACCTAACAAATGCAATCAGTGTAACCTAATCCTTTGTACCCTCAATGAATCCCAAACAATAAAGAATAAAAATATACTATAAAAATTAATAATAAAAAAGGTAAGTATTTAAAAAAGGGAAGGAAGAGTAGCTAAACAACATGCACAGGTGCAGGGTGGAAGCCGCTGGGCAGTAACAAGGATTAGCTGCCCTTACAGCCAAAGCGAGGGTGAATCTCAAAACTGCCACGCTGAGCCAAAGAAGCCTTGCACAAAAGAACACGCCCTGTAGGATTTCCCTTAGATGCAATGCTAGAAAATGCAAAATAATCTCTAGCGACAGAGAGCAGGTCGGTGGCTGCCCAGAGTGGTGGCTGCCCAGGGCTGCAGCTACAGGACCTTGGGGGCTGTTGCCAGTGTCATGGGGACACGTTCAGGCACGTTTGCAGACACTCCTTGGGTGGTACACTCTCAGTGGGTGCATTTCATTGAAAGTAGATTCTACTTCACTGAATTTGACTTAAGAAAAACAACAGAGGGAGGAGTCAGCTTTAATTCCTGCTGGATGAGGAAGTGGAGGAGAATTGATACCCTTTGGCGGGCATGGGCCAGGTGGGCGGCTAAGAGAAGGCCGCATGCTTAGTGCGAGGTGTGGACTCTGGCTGGCTAAGGCAGTCAGGATCACTATCGTCTTGACCTGTACATGACGCAACACTGGGGGGGGGTTAGCTGGGGGTCTCGGGAGAGCTTCTCTCTAGCACAAGACATGGTGACCCAGGGAAGCTTTGTGTCCCTACCTTCTGCCTTCCTGGGTGGGATATCATCCTCCAAACACAGAAGGTCCAGAGCCACACTGTGTGAAGGTTGGAGAATTCAGAGGTGCTCCAGCTTTGTCAGCTCGCAGACATCCCTGGGGCAGGGCACTCACCCGGCCTGGTCCAGGCACCCTGTGCCCCAGAGCCGTCCCTGAAGACTCCTGTCAGCTCCACTGCGTCCCAGGGATGCCAGCCAGTGTGGGGTGCTGGAAAGAGATAGGGGTGCCTTCCCACCCTCCCTTTCTGGGCACCTTTACCCCCACCCATGGTGGCTACAGCCCCTCTGCTGGAGCACATCTGCTACTTCCAGCCAAAGTCGTCCTTCCTTCGCCCTCCAGGCCTGGAAGGTGGGCAGCAGCTCCCAGCATTGTTAATTCCTGGGTGCCTCAGTGTCCCATGTGAGTTCCTTGAACCCTGATTGCGCCTCAGTAAACATTCCCTGCATTTGAGCCTATACTAACTGCCTGGCTCCCAGCTTGCTGTTAAGATATCATCAAACGTCCAGATGTCTGAGAGCACTACTGGTCAGCCTGAGCATTCTCAGCGGAGCTGTCTGGTGAGCCTGTCACCCAAGGGGACAGATAGTCAAGCAGATAATTATAAAATAACAAGAGCACATAATGGTATCAATCGGAGACTCCTGAGCCCGCCATGTTGGAAGCCCAGCCACCCCTGAACTTGGCGCTAAAGGAACCTGTGGACCCCACTTGGAAGTAAGCCCATCTCCATTGGAATTTCTGTCTCTTTCAACCAAAAATATCATGACAGCTGTTAAACAGGAGGACTCCAAAAGATGCTGTGGCCGACTCTTGAATCTAGCCACTAGAAAAATAAGGCCTGAAGAATGTGTCTGAAAAGCTGAAATTAGCTAAGATAAGAACGGAATACATGAACTTTCTAAAAACCTAGAAGTGTAAAAGAAGCCAATGAAATCTTAAGAGGAAAAAAGCAGAAATCAGCAAAGAAAATGACAGAAGGAAGTCGTGAGTTATTAATTACGGCAATCAGTGTTTAACTTTTTGTTTTAAATATAAAGCAAACCTTCTTAGAGTCAACTTGTTCATACTGAGTGAGACAAAATCAAACTAAATGCTGCTCTTAAGAGACATGTCTAAACCAAAGTTATAAAAGATAAAAATTTACCAGGATACAAAATGAGGAGAGGATGGGTCAAATATTAATTTCAGATTCAGTAGACATCAGACAAAAAAACACTGCCTGGGACAAGGAAAACCAAGCTGTCGTAGGATTCTATGCACCAAATCACATTGCATTTAAATACAGAAAGAAGCAACTCTCAGAAAAGTGAGAGAGTTTTGTGAAAATACTCTACACTAATTGAGGACTGTAACTTATTTCTTAAGCTTACGTAAAGAAAAGGTAAAAGATATTCTGAATATATTACTAATAAATTGTGTGTGAGTGCGTCTGTGTGTATGCCTATGGAGACAGGAAGGGGAATGTAGGTATAAAACTTTGATTCTTAGAAACAATGAACACGCCTTCCTTTGTGGCTGCCCTGGAATGCACTGGTCAAATAATCACACTTGGAAGTATCTAAATAAAATCTACCAACAAAAAGCAACAACAAAATTCCTCAGTGGAATTCAACTAAAAGTTAGCTGCAAGTGCTTTCATTTTTAACTTCGGAAGTTTCCAGAAAGAGCTTTCAGAAAGGTGCAAGGTGTGGCAAGACTTATGTGATGCAGCATCCTCTCAGATTCAGCCCAGAGCGACCGCTAAGAGGATGCACTTCAATTCCAAATCTAAATGAGAATGTTATCTTTTCAACGTTGAAAAAAATGTTCAAAATTCCCCAGGAAGATTTAGTTCAGACAGAAATATTGAACAGAAGTCAGCTGAGGAGCTACTTGTCACAGAGCGTTAACACACAGAACAGAAGTGGCCTGCAGACACAGCCAGGCACACATACCATGCTCACTGCGGACGCAGGCACAGTCCAGGATGGCAAGAAAAAACGGCTTTGTTCATTACTGTCAGCTACCCAAAATGAAGTAAATTCCAGAGGAAAAAAGAGAGAAATTAAAATTGAAATATACTATAAAATACAGATGAGCTTACGTAAGTCTTGAGGTGGGGAATGCTTTCCTAAACATGGCATCAAAAGCAAAAAACAAAAAAGAGTAACACATTTGACCACATAAACATCCTCTATAGACTTACACAAAATGAAAAATAAAAACAAACTGAGAAAGAGATGAACTTTGGAAAATAACTTCAACATAACACATCCAGGTAAAGGGTTAATATCCGTAGCTTATAAATAATCAAGGAAATATTAACATACAAATAGAAAAATGAGCAAAGATTATGAACAATTTTCAATTGAAGAAGTACAAATTCCAAAAGGCATTTGAAAAAATTGTTCAGCCTCATTTGTATTCATGTACATGCAAATTAAAACAACAAACTACCATTTTTCACCTATAAAATTGGCACTTTATTATTACCATTATTATATTCAGTGTTAGCAAGAGCATAAGAACATGGGTATGGATATTAATACTTTCTTGCTGGAAACATAAAGCAGCACAGCTTTTTAGAGGGCAATTTCATTTTCCATATCCATTTTGTGTACCTTTTGACCCACTCATTCTTCTTGTAGAGATGTGTCCTAAAGTCTCTAAAAAAAAAGAAGAATTAGCAACAAGGCCGTTTATTGCAGCGTTTTTTGTAACGGCAAAAAAAGAACCCCACATGTCAACTAATAGGCAATCACGTGTTATATAAACCATGTCTTATTACACAATGGAATGCTAGGCAGCCATCAATAATAGAGTTACACAAGTATTTGGATCAACATTGTATTGTTAAGTGAAAAGAGCAAGTGAGAAAATAATAGGTGATGACGAAAAACCCATTTTTTGTAATAAAAGTAAGAAAAAAATGGACACTAGAATATTAACGCTGGTTACCCACAGCTGGTGAACTTGTACGTTATTTTTACTTCCTGCCTCACAGTCATTTCCATTTAAAAATTTCTCCCCAGTGAACATACATTAATTGTGTAATAAAAATAAACGTTTTAAAGCGTGAATAGGAGATTGAGTAAATTATAATATAATCCCACCGTTGCAGCCAACAGCCAGTAAAATTTGGGTTATAGAATTATATTCACTGATATGAAAAGATGGTCATGATGCACTGTTAAATGGAAATAGTACATTACAAAACAGTGTGTGCATTATTACGTCTTTTTGTTTAAAAACAGAAAATACATCTATTTATACGTACAGAAAAATGACAGAAGATTATGAAATAAAATACTGGAAACAGTTATCTCCGAATGGTGTGATGGGGCAATTTCCAGGGGCTTTTTCCTTTACTCATTTCTGCGTTGTCCAAGTTTTTTCCAGCTATAAATGCACTAATATTATAATTAGAAATTACATTTATTTTAAAGAAAATGTTCATATCCTTGCATGCCGTAATGTCACTTCTATGATTTTTTGTCCCAAGGAAATAACCCAACCTTTTACTTCCTTCCTTAAACCAGAAGTTCTGACTCAGGAGGACACTATGTCTGGACACTTCTGATTGTCGCCTGCCCAGGCCCAGGACACCACTGAATGTCCTGCATGGCACAAGACAGCCCCATAACAAAAATTATCAGTAGTGCTGAGGCCAAGAGCTGCCTTAAACATCATTCCTGTTCAGTTACCTACAGGCAAAAATACCTCCCCTGCCTACACTATGTATAGAAGTAGAAGCAAATGGCTTCTCAGTGTAAGGAAGGCCAAATCTAGCGTTTGGCAACCACTGTGCCTGGCCCTTAGGCATTCAGTGTGTGTTTGGATGGTGGAGGGAGGGATGGAGGAAGGGGTGGTGGATGAATGAAGTGACGGGTGGGAGCTGGTGTCTGTCCTGCTGTCTGAGTTCAGACTGCCTCTGTTGGACCAGCCCCAGGACTAGGAAAACAACCTGCAGTGCTGACAGGAGAAGGGCAGCCCAGTCCCAGTGGTCAGCTCACCCAGCAGCAGGTGCCATAAGGAGAGTATGGGGTTGAGCATGGCAGCAGCTAAAGCTCTGACTTAGAGCCTCAGCTTCCCTGCCTGCAAAATAGGAATAACAGCACTACTTCTAGGACGGGTTGGGGCATTCACATGAGTACACAGGACTCAGAACGCAGGAGGCCTTCAACAAAGGGTGCCTGTGAGGACAGTGAGCTGTGAGAATACAGAGGAGGTCCCGACTCAGCTGCAGGGGTCACCTGGAGAGGGTGCCTGAAGGATGAGTAGGGGTTCTCCAGGAGACGGGGTATGGGGGTGCTCCAGGGAGAGAGAAGGAGCACGGTCAAGGATGCAGCCAGAAAGGTCTGCAGGCCCCCCACACCTGTTCCACCTCAGCAGTCAACATCATCCAACCTTGATAACCTATTCCCTTGGTTTAGAATCGGGCAGAGGACCCAAATCTAACCAACGAGACTTGAGTATCTGTGGGCGGACAGGGATGGTACTGAGAAAGCTTTCCTCTCTTCCAAGGGGCATGTGCATAAAGATGGTATTTTCTTCCTCAACTCACTCTGGGGTCTGGACACAACACCCCAGGCCCTCAGAGCAGCTATCAGAGGGAGGCAGAGCAGAGGAAGGGGAGGGCCCCAGAGCCCCACCCCTGCCCTTTGGCGGCTTCTCATGTCAGACAGTGGGCTCCGTGTTATTTAAGCCACAGGGAGCTGGAGTCCTATTAGTTGCAGCCCAAGGTGGAGCATCTGATAGACCAGAATCAAGAGTTAGGCCTCAAGAATTAAGTTCATGAGAAACACCAGAGGACTGCTGAGGGTGGCATATGCAAGAGACCCAACGCACTCTGAAACCACAGAGCCAGGGGGAGGGCTGGCTGCTTCCAGCCACCATGATTACTCCTCAAAGGCAGCTGCGCTTCCTGGGGCCAGCAGAGCCTCCGCTGTTTCGCATATGCTCTCCTTCCTGCACCTGGTGGGGTCCTACACCCCTTCAGGACGCAACTCAGCTGCCAGTCCTCCCCGGAGGCCTGCCTGATCCTTCAGCCCCGGGGGGGGGGGGGGGGGGGGGAAACCTGGGGGACAGGTGTTGGCGTAGTTTTTTTTGGGTTTTTTTTTTTTTTTGTTTGTTGAGGAACGCAGCGGTTTGGGCCGGGGGTAGGGTGGTGGGGGAGCCCGACGG
>CAUYPK010066990.1:0-10550 GCA_963574355.1 Loris lydekkerianus | reverse complement strand
TATCAAAAATACACTATTGGGACTTACTCAAACAAGAAGCTTCTGCACAGCCAAGAACATAATTAGTATAGCAAGCAGACAGCCCTCAGAATGGGGGAAAATATTTGCAGGCTATACCTCTGACAAAGGTTTAATACCCAGAATCCACAGAGAACTCAAACTTATTAGCAAGAAAGAACAAGTGATCGCATCTCAGGGTGGGCAAAGGACTTGAAAAGAAACTTCTCTAAAGAAGACAGGCACACGGCCTTCAGACACATGAAAAAATGCTCATAATCTTTAATCATCAGAGAAATGCAAATCAAAACTACTTTGAGATATCACCCAGTAAGAGTAGCCCACATAACAAAATCCTATAACCAGAGATGTTGGTGTGGATGTGGAGAAAAGGGAGCTTTTCTACACTGCTGGTGGGAATGCACACTAATGCGTCCCTTCTGGAAGGATGTTTGGAGAATACTCAAAGATCTAAAAATAGACCTGCTTTTCAATCCTATAATTCTTTTGCTAGGTATATACCCAGAAGACCAAAAATCACAATATAACAAAGACATCTGTACCAGAATGTTTATTGCAGCCCAATTAATAATTGCTAAGTCATGGAAGAAGCCCAAGTGCCTGTCAACCCATGAATGGATTAATAAAATGTGATACATGTATACCATGGAATATTATGCAGCCTTAAAGAAAGATGGAGACTTTACCTCTTTCATGTTCATGGATGGAGCTGGAACATATTCTTTTTAGCAAAGTATCTCAAGAATGGAAGAAAAAGTATACAATGTACTCAGCCCTACTATGAAACTAATTTATAGCTTTCATATGAAGGCTATAACCCAACTATAGCACAAGAATATGGGGAAAGGACCAAGGGAGGGCAGGAGAGGGAGGAGGTTGGGGTGGAGGGAGGGTAACTGGTGGGGCCACACCTACGGTGCATCTTAGAATGGGTACAGATGAAACTTACTAAATGCAGAATACAAATGTCTTCATGCAATATCTAAGAAAATGCCATGAAGGCTATGTTAAACAGTTTGATGAGAATATTTCAGATTGTTTATGAAACCAGCACATTGTATCCCTGGACTTCAAATATTATCAAATCATAGCTATGCACTAATGTACACAGCTATGATTTGATAATAAAAAATAAAAATGAAAAAAATCCTTTAAAAAATATTAATTTCAATAATATAAAAGGACATGTGGAACAATAGGAAAATATCTATGGAAGTTGTAGCTTATTTTCTGAGTACTAACCAAGAGCCAGGTACCGTTCAGAGTGCTATGTATGCATTACCTAATTTAATCACCATAACATTATCATCTACATTTTCCAAATGAGGAAACCAAGACCCAAAGAGGTTACATGTTTGCCCAAGGTCACATAGCTGGTATCTGGTAAAGTCTTGCTCATCCACAGGTATCTGATACCACCAGAGCCTTCTTTTAACCACTCCACAGCACCACCTGGCAAAACCCCAGTTTGTGGAACCTCTGCTACAATTCTTCCTTCATCTCTCCCTGTTACATAGATTTCTCTAAACCAGCGGTTCTCAATCTGTGGGTTGTGACCCACAGGAACTGTATTAAAGGGCCGCGGCATTGGGAAGGTTGAGAACCACTGCTCTAGAAGAAGCAATGTCTGAGAGAGGAAACTTTGAGTGTGGTATGTTTTGTGAGAGCCATGGCAAAGCTTTCTAGTTCTAATAGATCAGTGCCCTGTACCTGTCATTTCTCTTCTGCCCATCCCAGGTGGGAAAGAGCTGGCAGCCACTCCTAGGACCAGTGGGCTGGGCCAGGTAAGGGCTAGTAGGATAAGGAACTCTGTGTAATTTTTAAAGATAGCTGGTGATAATTCCTCCTTCCTATACCTGTTTCTAAGTATCAGATGCACATATTACCTCCCAAACCAGAGTAGCTGGCCGTCTAATTGCTCTCAGCTAATGGTAGATTCTATTTTTACCCATAAGACAAGAAGAGAGTCCCAAGCCTATGTCAGCAGAGGTAAGTAGAACAGAGGAGGAGAACAGAGCCACCTGACACTTTTTCATCTACAGACAGTATCCTACGATGTTTCCTCTTTACGACGGTGGGAAAACAAGATGCATCCCTTAGAATGCACGTCCAGTAACCATACAGACATTCTCTGTTTCACTTTCAGTACAGATACTCCTTGACTTACAATGGTTGAAAATACTTAGTCAAAAATGCATTTAATACCATACACCTAATCTAGCATAAACATAAAGCTTAGTGAAGGCTACCTTAACATGTTTAGAATACTTACATTAGCCTACAGTTAGGCAAAATCAAATAACACAAAGCCTATTTTATAACGAAATGTTGACTATCTCATGTAATTTATTGAATACTCTACTGAAAGTGAAAAACAGAATGGTTATATGGGTATTCAAGTTAAAGTCTCTCCTAAACACATAGAGCCTTTGCACCATGGTAAAGCAGAAAAATCTTAATTCAAACCATCCTAAGTCAAGAACATCTGTACACACTTAAGGCCTCCTGTCTATTGCATATAAAATTAAGTTCTATTTTTCAATTATATAAAAATTACCAGCTCATAAGAGAAAAATTATCAATTATACAAATAAGCAGGGAGAAGAAATTAAATTACCATTATCTCTCTACCAACAGAGAGTCTCTGTAATATATTGGTGTATGTGTTTCCAGGTGTGTGTGTGTGTGTAAGAGAGAGGGATACAAAGAGAGAGAATAAATTAATTTCTTTCTCAAAAAGTGAAATTATACCATATATAACTTAATACCATTTTACTTATATCAGTTATTTTTGTGAATTTTTTCATGTCAGTACGCAAATTTCTGCAACAAAACTCTCACAATTCAAAATGGTCTTTTTGTAAATATTTTAAAATGAGTGACATCTATTCACTGAAGAAAATTACAGAGAAGGAAAATAAAATTTTAATTCCACCATGTGAGGGCAATCACTGTTAACATTTCCACCTTTGCTTTCACTACACATACACTATTCTAGTCCTCCAAAATTGGACACTGCTGCCAAGCTTTTGCTAGACATGCTTTTGCTAGACAGAGAGCTGCGAACAGGAGAAAAGCTAAACCTTTGTTCACATCCTTGATTATTTCTTAAAAACTAAGTCTTAGGAACAGAGCTAGTTCAAAAGACAGATACTTCTTCAAGGTCATTGGTCAATATTGCTAAATTGCTTTCTGGGAGAGTTTACGGGTTTATAAGGCACAAAAGTACATTTTTCCAGACCCTCTTACCAATCTTGGGTGCTGCGATTTTGTTAAAAATCTTTCAAGCATATTTTAAAACATTTTCAACTTTGGCATAGCACTGAGCTGTTTGGGGTCCTGGTTTGCGAGCACACACTGTGATAGCCCTTCTGGGATACTGTTCTAATTAGACCCTGGGCTACTGTGAGGGGCAGGCATATTCTTGTGCAGGGGGAAATCAGGAAAGACATGAATATACACAAGGAGAAAACTATAAAATTACCAAAGAAAATATTCAGGTGAAGAAAAAAATATGATGCTCTTTGAAATTGTTTTCAGAGGGAAATAGAGTAATCTTTGCTTTGATTTTCTTTTCTTTAGCACCCAATCCCAAGGAAGCACCCCATCGTCTACTGTTTTGAAGGCTGCTCTTTAAGAAACCCTTCTGCCTTTTGTGGATCTGGTTTCAGTCAAAGAGCATATAATTTGCCATATGGAGCTCAGTCCAGCAAAGGCATTGGCCTGTTTCCAGCAATTATCTGAGGAATTCTATTTCAGACACTAAATCTCCAGCTTTAATCAACTTGCAAATCCCAATCACCCCCAGCAGTGAGCAATCATAGGTTTGAGGGAAGCAGTGATTGTGCCTCTGACCCCAGAAGACCGCTCTCCATCAGCTAGCATTTGGAAATCCCTGGAGTCCAATTATCTCCCATTAAAATTTCACTATTTCTAGATAAGGCATCTGAATGGAGGAAACAATGCCCAGGTGCCAGTGTGGCAGAGCTGCTAACTTGGGGCCAGCTGACACTGCCTATATCCTGCAGCGCCAAGGCTCGAGGAAGGGAAACAATTACCCAGGAAATAGATGTGTATTCTGCTCCCTTGCATCATCAGAAGTTTGGCTTTTCCAGACAGTTTTCTCCCAGCAGCTCCAGTGATGATGGCTCCGTGGCAGCCATCTCAGGGTAGTTAGTTGAGTCCCTGGCTAATTTGGATTTGGTGCCAGCAACCGTTTTGAGGCAACATTTGCCCAGAGCTTAACCCTAGCAGTTAAGCTTTTCTGACATGGCCCAAATGTGTCACCCAACAAAACCCCCCAAAACAGTGCTTCTGATGCCCAGCAGAGGTCCAGATTGTATATCCCAGCAAGTGGAATAGATCACCTCATCTTGAATGAGCATGCAAAGCTCATTCATTCTGAACATCTGCACATGAAAAACCATATAACCAAATGAGGAATTGTTTTCTGAGGCAAGCCATACCTGGGAAAGAATATCATGAAACTTATTGCCTTATGTTATGGGTTAACAAAATTCCCCCCTAAAAACCTATTTCTGTTTTTTTGTTTTGTTTAAGTGTTGATGTAGAAGGGAGAAGACAAGGGTAGCCAAAATTTGCATATAGAAAATCAGATCTTCCTCTGAAGACTGCCAGCACTGGTTCTCTAAAACACTTTTTTAAAAAATTCTCTCCATGGAAATAATAATGAAATTCTAACCAATTTCTTCTTTTTAAAGAAACAGATCATGTTTATACTGTAATTAAGCCCAACATAAACCAGACGTGTTTCTTGACTTGGGTCAGAAATTAAGAAGTTAGGTATGCCAGCACCACCGTCAAACCCACCTGCCAACAATTTTGTATCTTCCCACTTCATGCTTCTCTGAACAGCAGGAAATGTTCAGCGTTGTCACAAAGCTGCTTGCCTCTGCTTTGCTATGGAACCATCTTCCACCTGCATGATTTTTTTCAGGGCTTATTTTTTCTCTCTTGCAAAAGAGAAACTGCACTTATTTGTCCCCCTATCTACAAAGATTCCTCCCACCACTTACTGTTAAACAAAGTCCTGGTTCCCTTTAATGGATCAAGGCTTTATGCTTAAGATACTTGTATTTTCTTTTAGTTTGCTTTGGTTGTGTGTTTCCTGTGAAACACTGAGAAATAATATCAGGTAAGGGTTACTGCCACATGCACTGATCTGTCGATGCAGTGCTTGCCGTGGCCTAAGGGTACAATGAGGGGAGGTTGACTCCTCTGAAAGCACGGATGGGAATGTCTGCCACTGTTTCTGACCCCAGGATAGCCCTTATATAATAGCTGGGAATGTAGAAGTCTTAGATCAAGATAACTCTAAGACATAATTTGGATTTTCACTGTGGGATTAGGTGGGAGAAACACACCATAGGGTTTTGCTTGAAATCTTACCCCTGCTGGGTTTTTTCCCATTTATACTCTTTATTGCTGCAAAATCAGCCACCCAGACATCAGTCACCTATCACTGCATAAAAACTACCCCAAATATCAATTTTCTATTTCTGTATAACAAACTACTCCCAAGCTTAAAACTCCAATCCTGTTATTTACCCATAATTCCTTTGGTCAGGAATTCAGACAAGGCATGGCCAGGCTGATTTATCTCTGCCCATGACATTTGGGGACCTCAGTTGGGATGCCTGAAATGACCAAGGAGACTGGCTGGGCTGACTTCACTGGAGTCATATGTCTGGGGCTTTGTTCTCACAGTCAGCAGGATTTCTCAGTTCTCTTCTCCACATGACCTCTCCATGTCGCTACCTTGAATTTCACAGCTCAGTGGTCTCAGGTGGTTGCATTTCTTACATGACAACTGGCTACTGCTGGGGACAAGAAGACGCCTCTAAGCCACTTAAAACACAGGCCTAGAACATCTCACATGTTCTCACTCATACGTAGGCACTAAATATTATCCTGATCTCATGGAGACAGGGTATAGAATGATGGTTATCAGAGGCTGGGAATGGGGGGCAAGGAGTGGGGGATAAAGCCAGGATGGTTAATAGGTACAAAAATATAGTTAGAGTAAATGAACACTATTTAATAGCATAACAATATAATCAACAATAAGTTACGGGATACTTTAAAATAACTGAAAGAGTGGAATTGAAAAGTTCCTAACACAAAGAAATGTTAACCCTTTCTGATCCCATGGCAGATTTCAGCCAATATGATTTTTTTTGTTTGTTTATAAACAAAAATACTTTAATTATTTTATGCAACCTAAAATGGACAATAAAATCATTAGGTGAGTTTATATTTATGTTTTTCTCTTTTAAAACTACAAGATAATTACAAGTAATCCACCAACCTCTTTCCATCCCAAATAAATAAGAGCTAGCGAGTATGTAGGTGGCAGAAAAATTGGATTGGAAAGGGTTCATTAAATGCCTGAGGTGATGGCTACTCCAATTAACCCTGATTCGATTGATTCACATCATATGCCTACATCAAAACATCACATGTACCCTATAAAGACATACAACTATTATTACCCATAATAACTAAAAATAAAATTAAAAAAAAAAAAACCACATAGGCCCTGCATCACTTCTGCCATGTCTATTTGTCCAGGCAAGTTACAAAGCCAGCTCTAATGGGAGGGGAAATAGACCCCACCCTTGAGAGTGGAGTGACACATACAGACCCAGGGAGGGACATTGAGAAAAACAAATTCCAGTCACCCAGTACCCTTTGCCCATGGAATGTAGCATCTACAATGTGATTTCTAAAGCCCACTAGTGTTTTGTAGGCATGGGAACACCCGAGTTGTCTTCAGAATGGACAAAGAACAATCTTGGTTACATTAGCACCTGAATTGGAAGGAAAAATAAAATGTCTTCCAGTGCCATTTGTTAAGTTTTGAGAGTGAAATCTCCTGGGAGTAAATCACTTCACATGAACCTGCATCTGAAGGTTTACCTGTGGGGAACCTGACCCTAAGGCAGGGGTTATTCCGATCCAAAGATTTCAGTCTCTTCTCCCAGGAAGGTTTGTTATGAGCACAGGCCAAAATCCAAGTCTCCATCCTGACACCTGCAGAACTCCAGGAGTGAGCAATTATAGCTCTAAATGGGAGAATCTCAGTTTGGCCTGTTCATGACAAACTCTGGGGATCTTCAGAAAGCCTTAACATCCTCCTCTAAAGAATCTGAATAAATTTGTCTGGAATGAAATCTATGCATCAGTATCTTTAGTATATTTTTAAGCCCTCCCTACACCAATAATTCTAATGTGCAGACAAGGTTAACAACCACTGTTCAAAGTGGTTCGAGCTATGAAAACTGTGTGTGGGAAAAGGATGAGGAAAATGCCACAGGATGTCCTGTGATGAGAAAAAATAAATAACCCTTAACCAAATCACCTCTTACTCTGGGTACATTATGTTATCAGGGCCTTTAAATACATGAGTTGCTGTTCTGGTTTTCAAATCTGTTTGTTAACAAAATAATAAAGTAACAACAGGTCTTTCTGGAAAAAAAAAAAAAATCTGTTTGTTCTATCCTCAAGTCTAAGAGTGGAATACTTCTTATACATGTTTTGACTAAATAAAAGTCATATATACAGGGTGTCCATAATGTTTATGTATAATTTCAAATAGTTTATTAATTTAAATTGCATACAAATGTTATAGACACCCTGTGTGTGTGTGTGTGTGTGTGTGTGTACATACTCTCCTGGTTGAGAAAAACAAATTCCAGGCACCGAGGACCCTTGCCCCTGGCATATAGCATCTCCAATGTGGTTTCTAAAGCCCACTAGTGTTTTGTAGACATGGTAATTATCTACAAAACAGTTTGAGCTGTTTGAAGTAGAGCTTAGAGTGCTATTTGCAGGCTAGGTTGTCTTCAGAAGGGACAAAGAACAATCTTGGTTACATTTGCACCTGACTTGGAAGGGAAAAAAAATGTTTTCCAGTGCCATTTGTTAAGTTTTGAGGGTGAAATCTGTTTCTTAAAGTTCCATAATCTGTATTCCTGGGCATAAAAAACCAGCAAACACTTTTTCTGGCTAATTCCACAATCAATAGAACAATTTTCCCTTTTTCTTCTTGCGAAGTCTGTTTATCTTCAAATGATACAAAGGAGACAGTGTTTTAACTTCCTGTTATTAGAGTTTCTTGTTGAACTTAATCCTTAGTCCTAATTCTCAACTTGGTTCCTATAATCGCTGGCTTTTATTCTATAAAACTTTGTTCTGTAATTAGCAAGATAGAGATCAATGTAACACAAAATATGCACGAACACAAAACCAGATTCTTCTGCTCTCTCACGCATAAATGCCAAGTGTAGAAACGAACCTGCAAAAACCGTTTGAGGGAAACTTGATCTCATCCCAGAAATAACAGCCTCCTTTTTCATGGGAAGCAGCAAACTTGAAATATTTCATTTCAACATCACACTTCCCCTGCCCCCTAGGAATTGTAACATCTCTGAAAAGATGATATGTCTTATAATTATCACAGTTTAATTGGCCATGTTTCTTCTTTCATAGTGGTAAATAAAATAATGGTGTACCTTAAAACTGATAATGTTTTAGTTTGCATGAAATATGGCAATCCATACTAACCCAGCCAAAAAGAGAATAAAATAGATTTTAGATTAAAATGCATATATCTGAAGAACAAAGAGAAAAACTGAATTTCCTTTCTGCTACAGTCCCTTTTGGACCCTACCAAGGGTAAAGCTGTTTGAAGTATAGTTTGGAGTGCTATTTGCAGGCCATTATATATGGTCTCTCTCATCTATTGCAATTTCAGGCATATTGCCCACATTTAGGACAAGCTCAGAAAGCGACCACATTGAAAGTATAACTTCATGGTCATAAATATTGTGATTATCCAGCCGGCCTTTGGTTGGGTTCCTACAACACACTTCTCTGTTTCACAAGAACTGCCTTTGGGCTTTCAATGCCAGTAAGGGCTCTAAAACAGGACAGCAATAATTCTGAAATTTTAGTGAGAATACTCTTTGGTGTTTATATGGTGTTACACTTACTAATCCCATGGCCTCACCCCAAAACTTTTGATTCAGAAGCTCTGAGGGTGGGAGTGATAAGCAAGCTCTGAGGGTAATTTGAATACACACTAACGCAGAACAGCACTGCAGCGGGGTTCCAGAGCCTCGCAGTGCGGCGTGCATATTGGCACACCAGTAGGGAGATTTCCTAAGCCCTGCATCTGTGCAGAGCTGATCCCCAAGTCTCCAGAGCCACCTGAGTGTTCCCACTGATCAGTGGGCATATCTCAAGCCCAAATGTTTTCATACCTACTCTGTTTTTCTGATGATCTGTTTTCTCCCCTCCATGTGAACCCCTTGTGTCCCAGAACCGGGGACACCTGTGGCAAATGCTCTAAAAATGCTCATTCAAGGAATGAAAGGAACTGAGGCCTAAAGTGATTTACTTAAAATAGTAAAGAGTCAAGAAAATTTGGCTTAACATGGACTTACATTTGCCAGATAATTTTCATTTTCAACAGCCAGCCACATAGAAGCTGCTTTTTTCACTAAAAGTGGAATTATAACCAAGCTCAACACTCAATGCCTCCCCCTGCCCCCAATTTCATTTCATATACATTATAAACAGCAGGGGTGATGGACTGAATAATGGCCCCCATAGATGTTATCTTAGCCTATTCAGGCTGCTATAACAAAACACCATAGACTGGGCACCTTATAAACAGCAAAAATTTGTTTATAACAGTTCTGAAGCATGAGAAGTTTAAAGTCGAGGGGCCTGCAGATTCAGTGCCTAGAGAGGACCAGCTTCTGGTCTATAGACAGCTATCTTTTCACTGTGTCCTCCACATGACAGAAAGGGAAAGGAGCTCTCTGGGGTCACTTTTTTTTTATTATTATTAAATCATAGCTGTGTACATTAATGCGATCATGGGGCACCATACACTGGTTTTATATATCATTTGACATATTTTCATCACACTGGTTAACATAGCCTTCCTGGCATTTTCTTAGTTACTGTGTTAAGACATTTATATTCTACACTTAGTAAGTTTCACATGTACCCTTGTAAGATGCACCATAGGTGTAATCCCACCAATCACCCTCCCTCGGCCTATCCTCCCCCCTCCCCTCCTCTCCCTCTCCCCCTTTCCCATATTCTTAGGTTATAACTGGGTTATAGCTTTCATATGAAAGCCATAAATTAGTTTCATAGTAGGGATGAGCGGGATGAGTACATTGGATACTTTTTCTTCCATTCTTGAGATACTTTGCTAAGAAGAATATGTTCCAGCTCTATCCATGTAAACATGAAAGAGGTAAAGTATCCATCTTTCTTTAGGGCTGCATAATATTCAATGGTGTACATATACCACAATTTATTAATTCATTCTTGGATTGATGGGCACTAGGGCTTTTTCCATGACTTAGCAATTATGAATTGGGCTGCAATAAACATTCTGGTGCAAATATCTTTGTTATAATGTGATTTTTGGTGTTCTGGGTATATATACCTAGTAGAGGAATTATAGGATTGAATGGCAGGTCTATTTTTAG
>CAUYPK010066989.1:0-22853 GCA_963574355.1 Loris lydekkerianus | reverse complement strand
TTTGTAAGACAGAAGAAGACATTTCTGTGTTTCTGGTGGTGCCAGGAACACTGGTCCCAGATCCTCCTGGGTATATACTTTTTGACTATTTTTGTTGTTAAGAGCATCCAAGTACTTTTTCTTCCATTCTTGAGATAGTTTACTAAGAAGAATATGTTCCAGCTCCATTCATATAAACATGAAAGAAGAAGAAAAAGTATCCAATGTACTCAGCCCTACTATGAAACTTAATTTATGGCTTTCACATGAAAGCTATAACCCAGTTATAACCTAAGAATATGGTGTAGGGGGAGAGGGAAGGGAGGGAGGAGGGAGGATAGGCAGAGGGAGGGTTGATTGGTGGGATTACACCTGATGTGCATCTTACAAGGGTACATGTGAAACTTAGTAAATGTAGAATATAATTGTCTTAACACAATAACTAAGAAAATGCCATGAAGGTACTCATGAAGGCTATGTTAACCAGTGTGATGAAAATGTGTCAAACTGTTTATAAAACCAGTGTATGGTGCCCCACGATCTCATTAATGTACACAGCTATGATTTAATATTAATAAAAAAAGAGCATCCAAGCAGAAGTTCTGATAAATACTTTTGCAATCTGATAAAGTACAAATAGGAAAACAAAACAAAACAAGCATATGTTGATCCAAACTATTTACCCTGTACTGCTTTAAAATGAAACTTGGTTCTCAAGCAGTGGTCCCCAGTCCTTTTGGCACCAGGGACAGGCTTCATGGAAGACAATTTTTCCATAGATGCAGAGTGGGAAGGCATTAGATTCTCATGAGGAGTGCAAAACCTATATGCCTTGCGTGTGCAGTTTACAGTAGAGTTCATGCTCCTAAGAGGATCTAATGCCGCAGCTGATATTCACTGATGGGAGTGATAGGGAGCGACTGTGAATACAGATGAAGCTTCGCTGGCTAGCCCTCTGCTCACCTCCTGCTGAGCAACCTAGTTCCTAATAGGCCATTAGGACCGGCCCTGGTCTACCAGAGGTTGGGGACCACAGATCTAGAACTTGTTAAAATACATATCTAGGCCCCCCCTTTAGAGTTCCTGATTCATTATATCTGGGTGAGTGGATCTAACAACACTTTGTATCTAGTAAGTTACCAGGTGCTTCAGCTGCTGGTCCAAGGCAGAGAACTGCTTGAGAGGAATAGATACAAAGTGGATAAAATTTTGCTTGTTTTTATAATTTTCATTTATCAGCCCCCCAATCTTTCAGATTATATGCTGCTATCCCTACACTCAAACAAGGAATAGACTTTCCACCGCTATCATAAAATCTCACTGAAAACAAGTGAAAGGAAACAAAGTAATGTACAAATTCCGTCTTTTTTTGAGACAGTCTTACTAAGTCGCCCTTGGTAGAGTGCTGTAGCATCACAGCTCACAGAAACCTCAAACTCTTGGGCTTAAGCGATTCTCTTGCCTCAGCCTCCCAAGTAGCTGCGACTACAGGCACCTGCTACAACACCTGGCTATTTTTTGTTATTGTTGTTGTCGTTTGGCAGGCCTGGGCTGGGTTCAAACTTGCCAGCCTCAGTGTATGTGGCCGGCATTGTAACTACTGTGCTATAGGCACTGACCCTGTATACACATTTTAAGCAATGTTCTCTATGTATTATTTTTCAAAGTTGAATTGAATTTTGGTAGCAATGTGTAGTATAATCTTCACTCAAAAGATGGCTTTAATCAAAAGAATGCTAGTATCACCCTACGACAGGCAGAACAAAGAAAATAGTAGAAGTATGGTTGTTGTTTTAGGTGGTGCATAGTATTTGAAATTTGAGAACGTTGTGGAAGTACACCAACAATGAAGGCACGAGTACGGGGACCTTTAAGTATATAGTGTGCCATTATCTACATTGGCAAATTTTGGAAGGAAACTAAAATGACATGCATAGGGATACAAGTGGACACTTTGGTCAGCGTGATCAGAACTGTCTGGATGCTGATGGGAACCACTTTGAGCATTTCTTATAACTGCAGAAGTCAAACATGACTTGTCAACACAAGTTGTGTTGTTATTGATATATATTGAGTATTATATATTCTTTTGTTATTGATATATATTGAGTATTATAATTTTAGTATTTTTTTTCCTTTCTTAAGATACATTTTTTGGCATCTTCTGTATTATCACTAAGAATGAACACGGGAAAGATTTCTCACATATATAAAATAACTATCTTACATGTAGTTGTGAGAATTTGAAATAATGTACATAAAACTTGAAATAATGTAGGCACATATTTGACAGTCTAATTCTGAAAAGCAGGAAATAGTCACAGCTATTTCCTACCTTGCATACTTCTCTTTTCCCTGAAATCAGACTTTAGTCTAAAGAATTTTTACTATAATTTATGGCCATAGCTATCCTCACATATTAAACTCACCCATGGAACTTTTACTAAAATCCTATGAATCCTCAATGTCAGCACAAAGTCAGGTATGTTAACTTTTAGAGTCTTTTTGTACATTTGTATTTAAGATGAATCTAAGAAGTATATGCTAATATTTCTCCTTTGTTCAAAGCAGGGTTAAGATGAACTAATCAACTTCCACCCCCATTTTCTCTGGTTCATACAATCTTTTTTCACTGTCCAGTTTCTAACAGGAAGAAATACAAGCCAAATTAAAACCTTCTGTTAAGTCATGTTGCATTTCAAAGATACATATTTGTTTTTAAAAGAGCACTCAACAAGATTCTACCTAGTGCACTGTCTCAGCCAGACACTGAAAAAAGCAATGTGGTTGTAAAGCAATAATCATCCAACTGTATCCCATTTATTTTAAATAGTAGAGGTCAGTTATATTTCCTTTATTAGCCTCTGACTAAAAAAACAAATGTTTAAAAAATTCTATTATGTTTTTAGAACATAGCTGTCATCTACTGGAGTATTACTAGAAGAAACTCTTAGCAGAAGAGCTGACATAAAATTGTGCCAAAGCATTATGAAGAATGATGTTTAAAAGAGTATATTGGAATGGCAATCCATTACACAAAAATCCATTATCCAAAATTTCTGCTATAAATTTAAAATAAAAATTGTGGAATGTCCACTTTGCCTTCTGGAAATCTATACTGTGACTATAATGAGGTTAAAAATAAATTATTTGATCTTAAAAATCAAGCTGCTTTGTATCTACTAACATTCTAATGGGACTGACCTAGGCAGGTAACAAACAGTGTCTGAAAAAGATCCACTTTCAAACGAGATCTGCTGCTTAAATGTGATATACAAGCAAGAGGTGGGCCATGTTCAGTTAAAGATGTAAAAATGATTTATCACTCGAGAACATAATTGAAACCTGAAATGCATTTAGAGAACCTCTGAGTAAATGACAAAGTTTCACAGTTATTTTATTTTTGGTAGCACACTTAATAACACATTGTCTTACTGGCCAAAAACAACATATACTGACTACTACCTTACAAAAAGCCACCTGTCATGGTGTATACAAATGAAGCCAAAATTTAATTTAAGTATAATAAATGCAACATGACAGAATAAAGAAGTAAAAATACCAAACTTTGAAAACTGAGGCACACCAAAGTTATCATATTTAGTATTACCTTCCCTTGTGCTTACAAACTGCTTTAGGAACTTGTTTTTTTCAGTCTTACTGAATTAAAATTATGTGCAAATATTCTTGCTATAATACAATTTCTCCATAGAATCTCTAAAGTATACAGATAATGAAATGGAATAAGTATTATATAATCTAAGTTTACTGTCACTGTTGTTTTTCTGGAAATCCTTACATGGGAATTTAATAAATGTATGTTTTCCATAAAGGTGAGTATAGAAAACAGAACATATTCCAACTATACTGATGAAGTCAACTGCCAATGTCCAAATCATAGGTAAGACTAAAAAAAGAATGGTGCGTTTATCTCAGTATATAACACAAGCCAACATAGACATTAAAAAAGGTATGCTCTGTGTTTTTAGGTCTCATGAAAAAAATACATGCTTTCCTGTGACATGAAGATGAATGACTCAATGGCAAGTTCAAGAATCCTACAGCAAAAGTAATAAGTGACACAGGTGTAGGTGGGACTATGGGTGCTTTCCCTAATTTCCATCTGAAGGACTGGAACAGCAAATGAGAAATGCATGAATTGAATGACTATTACACAGTCATTTAAGACAATTAGATGGAAAAAGTCAAAGAAATAGAAATAATAATGACTCATCTACAAAATTAAAACATAAATTAATAAAACATACTGACAAGTAAGGTGTAAAACTGAAGATGTTCCCAGCAGAAAAGTTCCTGAGGAAAATCTCACCATTTTTGGCTACTTCTGCTATGATGTTAGCTACTTTGGCTGTGCAGGAAGACTGTGGAGTCAAAAGACTTGCAAACAATTGAAGTATTCCACTTTCTTGTATTTTCTCACTTGTTTCCGTATCTGCAAGAGACACATACACAGAGCTGCAATGAAAATCTTTTAACACCAACACTGATAACTATATCTACAATAAATTCTTTAAGAATTTTCCATATCCAAAATAGAAATTAGCTTCAGTATATATTCAAAACATAGGTTTACATAAAATTACCTTCTGCTCCACAAGCTTTATCTTGAGTTTTAATCTGCACAAAACATTTGATAATATAATAATTTGCCTATTTACACTCAGATTATAAGAGTGCTTTCTAAGTATATCATTTGCATACCAAACTTACAATGTTAGTTCCAACTGTCTATTCAGATTAGAAATGGTTTTTTCTACATCCTTTTTGAATTATAAAAGAGGTAACAGCTTATTATTTTATATAAACTCTACAGTTTCCTATAATGACATAGCAACTTTTAAAAATGGCAATTATGCAAGCAAAAAACTCACCTCATATTTTGTATTGAATGAATGAGTTATCACTCAGATTACGCTGAGATTATACGGTTACTATCTGACTCCTATGTTTTTTACAAAACTCATCCAAACAATCATTAATGAAGGGAACTACAAAAACCCATGATATTGTTAACTCTAGAAATTCAAGAGGTCCCTACTTCTTTCTGTTCCTTCTTTGTTAAAATACGAGTAAAGAGCCTACAAAAATAAGCTATTTCATGTCCCTATTATTGACATGAAATTCAATACCTTGACAAAAATTCCTTATTGAAGGTATGACCTATTAAAAGATAAAAATAAGAAAAAGCTCAAAGCAATAAAAATTACTATTTTAATGTTAACAATTAAGAGAAATAACATGTGTTTAATGACAGAGGGTTCTAAGGTCATTGAAACATTCAACTTCAATTTGTTTCTGTAAGTAGCTCCCCTAAATCTTTTAGATCCTTCCAGACATACAAATAAGAGAACCCTAAAAACTGTCTTGTAAAGTAAATGGCAACTGATGTGATCAGAAGGAAATCATTTTTGATCAAGTGATTTGAGAAAGTACACAAAAAAGTAAATAAGGTATTTCGTTATAGGAAGGGCTGATTGTTTTAAACTGTGGGCCCTAGTCTGTTAGTGAGATATGAAATCTATTTTATTTGGTGAATTAAGACCAGAAATTTATTAAAAATAAAAATAGAATTAACACTTATAATAACAAAAGAATAGAAAAAATTGCACATGATAAAGTGAAATACTATTAGTGAAATTTTGGTTTGAATCATGCACATACATATGTACAAGTGCCATCTATATACAGGATGGCCATAAAGTTTGTGTGCCATTTCAAATAGACAACTTTGTGGTCATTCTGTCTACAGCCATTAAAATGCTATTTTTAATTTTATATATGTGAAATGTATTTCTAATCATCAGTTTGGGTAAAAACTTAAAGCAGTATTCCAAGCACCCCTTGACTACCCAGAATTCTGAGTGAAAAAAAAAGAACTATAACATTCTCAGTATATGCTTTTATTTTGTTTCTTAGGCTAAAAAATTAATTTTTAAGGTACCCCTTGAAAATGTGACAGTTAAGAGCCATGTTTTCAAGTGAGAAGCCCAAAAGAAATTTGCCATGTTCTAATCAATTCTTCCTTTTCTGACCATTGCTACCAGAAGATGTACAACCTTAGAACACTGGGCCGCACTGTCCCAGGGGTCTAGCCCTACCATCTGCTGGTGGTAGGATGACAGCAAGAGTCTGGCATAAGGCATGAATCATGATTAGATGTGAAGCTGAGACATTTGTATGTGTGGAGGCGAGCAGTTAACTGCAAATCACCCATCCACGTCTCACTTTAACTAAAAGAATAGCTTAATGTCAGAGATGAATGTCAGGGGCAAGGGGAAATAAAATAATGCAAACTCTTGAACTCTGATGAGACTTTCCACAGATTTCAATCCAATGAACTCAGAGTATAGCTGTATAAAATAGGATCAAGAATTTGAGGATAGTAGTTTTTTTATGCTATGATCAAAAAAACAAAGGGAGAAAATATAATCTGGTTTTCACAAAAATCTGATTAACAATTTAGAAAAATCTAACAGGAATTCTATTTACCTTCTAGCACATAGATTTCTACATAAGTTTAGAATTTAATCATCTGAGAAGTATTTTTCCCATTGGCATAAAAATGTAAAAAACAAAATACTGCTTATTACTAAATCATCACTGTCCAAGAAATAACTAAAAAGTATTAACCACATTTCCATGTACTCTATGTGCACTAGCATTCCATTCCATCTGAAAAGGAACAGTAACCTGTGAACTGAGACTGTGCCAAGATATTTGTGAACACCCTTGAAATGATTTTTTAAAAGCATAAAGAAGTAGAGGTTGATGTTTGTAGGTCCAAATGAATGCCTACTTGTTAAAAAAATCTTGCAGTGTGATCAGGAGTCCATTAAAAAAGTAGACTTTCATTACCTGTAGCCAGACTACTATTGGCATTTTAACTGCATTCCTTTTAATTGTTTTCAGGAATCAATTTAATATCTTTTTCCCCTTTCACATTTAGGTGCAGTCATAAAAATGGATTTTGAAGGACCCATATAAGAAGGGCAATTGCTACTTCAAAGTAACAAATCCACGGGCACTACTGCAGGAGACATATCCATCACTGTCGTCGCCCTTATAGTCCTCCAAGCACTCATTCAGTATCTGAAGCCCTAGTCCACACTTTGCCTAATCTCTGGATAGCAAGGAGGGAGCCTAGTTATGACACTGCCAAGCGATACGAAGTAAAGGAAAACTAGGTAATCATGACAGAGAAAATTGAAAGAAGAGTAAATCAAGAAGCCATGCTATGAAGCCAAATGAGGAGAAGCTAAAGCACAACTCACAACTCTCAAGGCCAGTAAGGGGTGGGCGGAGGAGGGTGTAGGTGAAAGGGGAAGCAACTCATAATTAAGGATTATGGCTTGAGAAAGGCTAAAGTTCTCAACACAGCTGCCAAATACATACATTACAATAACCAGCTTTATAGTCAAACACCAAGAGTGCATAATTGGGGATGCTACTACAATAAGCTGAATTTATGGGATTATTCTGGCATATAGGCTTCATGAGGATAAACTAATAAAACTCATTTGATAACCAATTTATAGTAAACTCCAAGATAGAAAAATAAAATGACAGTTATTACTATGACTCTATTAGATTGAAAATATACTTGAATTAGACTGATAATATACCTTTAGAATAATAAAAACGTTCTACTTAAGAGTTATGAGAATAAAGTGGCATCTTTATACTGAGTATTCCAGGAATTCTCATGGCTAATTTTGAGAAGGCAGCTTTTCACGTGGGCTCAGATTTGGGATTGATTATAAGGACTAGGAGTATGACTCAAAGGATCATGGGTATCCTGGTTTCTGGAGAGTTGTATATTTTTCAAGGGGTAGATTTTTAAAATAGAGTATAACAAAGAGACCTAGCTATGTGCCTTGTTTCAAATACAAGGCTTCATCATTTACTACAACGGAGATAAATCTCAAATCCTCTCTTCTTTTATCCACCAGAAAACAAACATTTGCACTTGGATATGTTCTGAATACCTCAAATTTAACATGTGCAAAATCAAATTTACCCTCTTTCCTTTAAATTCATTCTGGTGTCTACCTCAGTGAATGGTAGGAAATCCACTTAAGCCAGAGTCTAGAATTATTATAAATTTTTCTCTTTTGGTAAATGGCTTTCTACAACCTACATTTAATCAGAACATAAGGCTCACAGATTCCATTTTGCTATCATCTTCGGCATCTATCTTTTCCTTCCTACCTTCACATTATTTTAACTTCTCAGTTCTGACCTTATTTAAATGTGACAGCCTCCTCAAGAGTCTCCCTAATTCCAGTTTGCCTCTGCCACCAATCTATCATCCACAATGGTACACTAGAACAAAACTTTTAGAAATGTAAATTTTACATCACTCCCCTAGGTGTCCTCTGTAACTTTTAACTAAACATTCAAGTACATCCATATTTCCCACCCCTATCTCCCAATACTCCTCCACAGACATCCTACACTTCAGCCACACTAAATTTCTTATGGTAACCCAAATTAGTCATTTTATTTCATAACTCTTTTCTGCATATGATGTTCCCACCTCCCAAACCCTACCATTTTAGTAATTCCTACTCAGATTCTCACTGTTCTCACTCAAAGGTATGTGACCAAAAGCTATTCAACCTTTTCAATGATGTCTACTATAAAGACTTTGTCTTAACTTCAGATTGAGAACACTTTAATTTTTTTCAAAACACTTTCAAACGTGTTATGTCTTCATTTTAAAGTCATGTGAGATAGGCAAGATAGGTCGTGTTCTTCACATTACAAGGCCATATGATACAACTATATTGGAAAAGGAATCAGACACCAGTTTTCCTGATTCATAATCTAGTAGTGTTCTTCCTGCCACAACTATCATTTGAAGATATATGCCCATGTCTATATCTTAGCCAGATGTTCCAAATTTTTAAGTGAAAAGTATTCTTATGTAATTCAGGATGAGTGTAAAATTTGTGTGCAATTTAAAATAGTTTAACATGTTAGACTACACACAGTATGTCCACCCTGTATTTGATAAGAGTAAAAACTAAGGTAAAGCAACTGAGTAAGGAGAGGAAAAAAATAGATAGTACTCTGGGAGCTCAACTGAGGAGGTAATTAAAGGAGAGAAAGAGAACTGGGTATACAGAGAATAAAGCAGGTTTAAAGAGATGTAAAACAAAGAAGAGGAACGTGATGAATATATGTATATTAAAGTAAGGGCAAAAAAAATAAGAAATTAATGATTCTAGAAAAAAATGGATGTATAGGAAGTGAGGGAGGAGAGTGGGAACGAATGAATAAAAGGGTAATTCTTGCACTGATGACAACCTTCTTCCCCCATAAAGGAAACCAATTAAGGTTCTTAAAAGGAACATGAGATGCAAGGAAGAAAAGGACGTATGCAGTCATGAAGAGAAAAGAACAGAACAAAAACTCATTTGTACAATGATTCACCATTAAAAATAGGTCTTGCTAAAAATTTAAGTTGTGAGACTCATTTTATAAAATTACAATAAATGATTTCGATGGTTTTGTACTCATTTCAACATTTCAATTGCAGGAATAATGTAAGCTGTGGGAGTAGGAGAAGTTATGTGTTTGGAACTCAATACTACAGTAAGCAGAGAGCTGCTTGTTTGACTATTTCCTTTAAAATTACCACCAAGGAGGCCTAAATTTGTTGTTGAAAAAAAGAAGAGTTATATAGTTAAAAAATAAAATGTATTTACTGAAAAAGTAAACAGCATGGAGAAGTGTGTTAATAACTGTGGAAAAAGCAGAGCATATAACTAAAATTTTTTCACTTAGAAGTTGAATTGTTGAAGATTTTCCTACTTCAGACTAAGAGAATGAGGACAGGGTAAGACACAGTGAAGGAACATTTTCAGTAAAAGATTCATCTCCACTATACTGTAAAATATCTTGGGGGGAAATATAAAGTAAACAAAGATGAAGAGATATGGTATCTGCAAGATTCTTTGAAGTCTTTAATGTCTACTATGAGTCCATAGGATTATATACTATTTATCAAATAAGTCATTTCTTAATAAGAAATCTAAAAAATTGAGTGATCCAAGAAAACATTTGAAGAAAAATATTACCTTATACAAAGTATAGGTCAATGTGATATAAAATTTATTCCTCTTTTCTAGGAAAACAAAAAGAATAAAAAGGTCCATAAAAGGTTAAAGAAAAAAAAAGATTAAGGGTCACTTAAAATCAACACCACTGTAACCTTTTACCAAAGGAAAATGAGTTAAATGGTTCACAATATCATCTTACGATGAAACAAAAAATGTTCAACAGTAAATAACTACCACTGTGGTCCTGCCATTTAAAAAAGAGCATTATGATATCATTTAAAACATCATTTTAAAAGAACATTTACATCACAAGAAATACTCTGAAGAGTTTTTAAAAAGGAAACTACAATTATGTGGTATAACTCACATTTTATAAAATAAAAATTAAAACTTTTATTTTCCATATTTTCCAAATTCTATACAATATTGAAGTCATAAGAACCAAAATGGACTCACTTGTATTAAGAAAAGAAAAGGAAAACAAAACAACCTGCTAACAAAAACTATCATAAAAGACTGCAAAAAACATCAATCTTGCAGAAAGGCCATCACAATCTTACAAAAACACACTTCTGCCCAGCAACTGCCTGATGACCTTGGAACATCACTCTTGTTATTGATCCCTGTAGCTTAGTAGACACAGGATGGCTAACTAAAAGCTACAATCTAGACTACTAGCCTAAACTCCAGATGTTCCCCTGGCAGAATGGTGTCTACCTCAGTGAATGGTAGGAATTCCTTTGTTCTGGAGTGACTGCTAAAAATGAAATGACATCCTTAAATGTTAAGGCATGCCAGGTCTTCTGGGACTCCAAGGACTACAGGTTATAGCCCGCTTCTCATGCACATTTTTTAACTAATGGGCAAATTACATCAAGGAAAATCCAAAGCTCAAAGGATCCATTTTCAAACTCTCTCTAAAAACCCTGAAACTATACAGTGGACATGTACAACCTTTTAAGTACTCTATTTTTTTCTGCCAACTTTGAATTGCTAACTTTTCTACTGGTGTTGACAAGGGAAACATTTTGTAAAACTCTAAAACAGTTCAAATCTATAGAGTACTGATATGTAACAGTTCAAAATGTTCTTGCTTCCTATGTTTTCACCAAAAATTAAACTTCTAATTGCTATATAATTCTATACACAAAGTATACAAAACAAGATGTTTTTAATAAATATAAATATTTAAAAGGCATAAAAATGTATTCTTTATTGAGAAAAAGAATCATTTTGTATAATTCAGAGGCTGTATAAAGGCTGTTTCCAAAATACAGAGTTAGGTTGGAAATAGAAATAAGATAAAAAGGAGCAAGTAAGTAGGAGAGAGAAATGTAAAAAAAGTTACAGGTATGAAGTTGTATTTTTGCTAAGAATAGTAAAAGGAAAAGAGAAGAATTTTGTATAAGAAAGAACCTTATGTAGTAAATTTTTGTCCAAAACAAAAAATGATGAGTTATTTAAGAAAGAGTAAGTACAGGACAAAGCAGAAAGTCTAAGCATGTAGTCAGAGATCTGTTTAGGTTTTGAAAGGTTCATGAAGGATGTTTATGAAAGAAATTTGTGTGTGACTGAGGCAGCTATAATTAGATTTACAAGTCTTTCTGAAGACTGAGCTTTGATATTAAAAATACACTGACACAAACTAAAAATTTGGTCCTCTATGTTAGAACAAGGTTCTCTTGAAGTATTGATCTGTAATTAGTAAAACTGCAAGAGGTTTTGATTTTAATCCTAAAATCTGCTTCTTTAATAGCCATCTTTTAAACTGTAGCTTTTTCTGTTTTATAGACTCCATTTAATTTCTCTTGATTCAGGTTGGAAATGCTGTCTTTTTCCTGAAGAAAGGTAATTTTGTTTCTTGAGGTGAAATTTCCCTCTTGAAGCCTCTCAGACTCACATCTCAGAAGTTCAACTTTGGCTGTAAATCTCTGCACATGATGTGCAGGACTTACATTACTGCCTTCAACTTTCCTTTCTCCCATTGAAAAATACATCTTTTTGCTTAGGATGTCAACTCTCCCTTTTAATTTTTTCATCAGCTTATTTTTTCTGGTTTCTAACTCTGCTATTAGACTTGAAACTGAAACATTCTGTCCTGTAGGCCTAGAAAAAGCAGTTTTCTTCTAGTAAAACTTGATTCTATACTCTTGGTATATCTGAATTGTTCCATGTAACTAGATTTCTCATCCTTTTACTAAGAACCATAACCTTGTGCATACTCTTACTGTGTCTAATTTCAAGTAACCTTTTCATCAGGTTTAACTTCCAAGTTATTTTAGTTGATTTCTCATATGAAAAAGCAATGACAATGCAGAAGATTTTTTGCCTTTTTTGTAACTGGCCTAAGAAACAATTTTTCATTTTCCCAAGATACCGCATATACTCGAGTATAAGCCGAGTTTTTTCGGCACAAAATTTGTGCCGAAAAACCCGAACTCGGCACAAATTTTGTGCCGAAAAAACTCGGCTTATACTCGAGTATATACGGTAATTTCATGGTGTTTTTCAGAATTTTGATTACTTGGAAAAACTGAGCTTTGAAAGGGTTAAGGTTTTTAAAAACCATGTAACTTTCTATATTGCTTTTGAAGCCTTTTGATTACTACTCTGGCAAAATAATAATAATAAATAAATAAATCACCATTACTTCATACCAACCTGTGATTCTGTTTTATTCAAATATTTTGAATCTTTTGACATCTTTAAATTTCTTCAAAATCAAAATTTGAAATTAAGACTTTCTGACCTACAATTAACTTCAGGATGTTCCAGTTGCCCCCCCAGAGAACCTCAAAGAATGTATGTCTCATCTTGTTGAAATATTAAATATTAAATATTAGGCAAATTGCATAGGAAACACTGTCAAAAAATAACTGATACTGTATATTTCAATTACATTTATTTTATTGATATAAATATTCAAAAATTGTATAAAATACTTACAATCTAATATTTCATGTCATAACTCTGCATATAATGTTCTACGCCACAAAATGAAATTTCCTTATCAGATATTAAATCATGGCTATCCTAAGTCTCTGTCATCCATAGTTATTGTTTTGAATTCTTTTCTAAAAGCATTCAACTTGGATTCACACAAGACTATAATAAGTACTCTTAAATACATGTTTCTAATGACATTAAGTTAGGATAACAGAAAAATGACTATACAGTTCCTGGTCTTATAGGCATACACTACACAATCCAGAGCAACACAGAAGTTTTTTCTTTTACTCACTTCTTTTTTTGGGGGGTGGGGGAGCCAAAATAACCATGGTTTACATGACTGACCCATATAAACTAATTTCTTTGATCAAAGAAAGGCCATGCCCTGATTGGTTTAGGTTAAAATCAATCTGTGAATAGATCCTGTAACCTAGTGGGGGTAGATGTAAGGATTACCTCACTTACAAAGGGGGAGGGTTCTGCAACAAACAAAAGGAGAGGAAAAGGATGGGTAGGAGTGGAGAATCTTAAATAGTAACAAAGAAAAAATAAACGTAGAAACACAGAGCACAAAAGCACCAAAGAAAGATTAAAAGCTGTATTGAAAAAGAAAGCAAATTCAATAGGATCATGTTGGCTCAAGCTGAAAAGTTTTTGAAGTTATATCAGAGTAAATCATAATTCTCTTTCAAGTACAATCCTAGAAAGAACAGAAAGTTAAAGTTATTAAATGAGGTTCAAGAAAAGGCTTGAGAATAGAAAAGCAAAATAGAAGATATCATTGGCCAAGAAAAAATTTGATGTTAATTTTCCAAAAGTTAAAAAAAAAACCACTTCAGAACAGATGATCTAATGGTGAAATGATAAAGAATCAATTTCACGTAACTTTTATCAGAGTTTTTTGATTTATTAGAAAAAAAATGGCTAAGATTTAGGTTGTGACAGTTATTGACTATAAGATATTTTGATAAAATTTAATATTGAAAAAGACTGTCAGATGAAATTGTGATTGTCACTGAGAGACTTTGAAAGTAAATAATTATTTTATTTATTTAAGACATCAAAAGTATGGCTAAAGAACCAAATGGTAAAATGCTGATAACCCTTATGTAAAATACAACAACTGCAGTGAATTATTCTGAAAAGAGAGGAGAGGATCAAGTACATTTTCAAACAGCTCCTCTTAATATACATTGTTTACAACAATACAGAACCTATCAAGATTAAACTGAAAAGAAAAACATACTTCAGGCCACCATAATCTACCAATAAAAAGTATATGCACTGTATTTAATTATCTGGCTGTGTGGGTGGATGTATTATCACGGCGCAAGACCATCTCCTGTAGTCCTGTCCTTGGCTGCCATTCTTGAAGCTTCCCAAAAACGTTTGATGGGCATACTGTTATATACCACTGAACAGTAAAAGTCCTTTTTCCTCCAGAGGAACAGCTGCAACGTGATGGCCTCTAGAGAAGAAAATTGTCATCATTTTCCTTCTGACATTTGAGGACCACTTCATTTTTGTTGCTGGACGCTTATTCTCTGAATCAAACTGGTAAATCCAGGTTTCATCACTAGCAGTGATGTCAGAAATGAATCTAGACTTGGCTCCGCTGAATCTGACCAGCATCTCTTCACACCATTCAACACAGATGCACTTTTGTTCATATGTCAAAGTGTGAGACACCCACCAGGATAAAATACTCCTGACTTGAAGATGGTCATGCAAGATTCTGGACACAGGTGGTGATCTAGTCTGTAGTGCCACTTCAATGTTCTTAGATGTCATTTGTTTCCACGAACCATTTTTTCTATCGTGGTGATGTTTTAGTCAGTTACTATAGTCACCAGACACCCACTCCTTTTCTTGTCTTTACTTCCTCTTCTAAATTCTTGAGACCACTGAAAAATTATTTCACAAGAAACAATAAGAGCCCAGAAAGCTTGCTTCAAATGTTCAAGGCTTTGAGACTCGTTTAATCTACTTTTAAAATCACAGAAAAACATTGCATGAAAGTGCTCTCGTCCCAGCTCCAGAGTTGGCTCTGACCAAGTGCCAAATGAACAGAAGAAATGTGCCCTCCAGCAACACAGATAAAATAAGCAAGTTGACACTTGCACGGGTGAATCAGAAGGGACGCCACTATCAACTATATTTTTTGGAAGTGAAATAAGCCGTAACACAGTCTTTCTCAAAACTTTTGTAGTGTTCTTCATATACAGGAGATTGAAAGGTATCAGTAAACCAACAGATACTACACTATAAAATAAAAGGTGTAGGGAAACTTATCATATTTCTTGAGAAACTCCTTTCCTTAGGAAACACATATGCTAATGAGGAAGCATAATATTATCAGAATTACGTATACATTTACATTACAGTGTTTGAGAGGTTTCTTAACTACTCCAAAGAAAGTTACTAGATTTGTGTAGACTCAGCATTAAATACTTACTAAGTACCCACTATGTGCTAGGCAAATGGCTAACAAGACACATATCTACCCTCGACAAGTTTATAATTTAATGAAGGAGAAAGAAAAGTATCGAAGCAGTTTTAATATTTTGATAAAAATTCCACTATAGACTTAACATACAGAGGAACCTAAAGCCAGTCTAGGCTTCTATTTGCCTAACCTTCTTGATTTTTGCTGATCATCTATGGCTCAAGAACCTCATTTCCCTAAGAGAATTATAGTTGTCCCCCTTGTCTCCAGTTTCACTTCCTGTGGTTTCAGTTACCTTCAGTTAAGCATGGTCTGAAAATATCAAACGGGAAATTACAGAAATAAACAACTCATAAATTTTCACTTGCATGCTGTTCTGAGTAGCATAATGAAATTTTGTGTTATCCCACTCTGTCCACCCAGGATGTGACTGTGACTCACCCCTCTGTCCTGATATCCGTGTACATACTACTTGCACATTAATGACGCACACTACCTGCTCCAACCATGGACACTGCCACGGCTCAGTGATCTCAGACCACTTTAAGCAGATGATCCTCCTCCTGACATACTAACAGAAGGTCAATAGTAGATTAATGCTACATCACAGTGCCTATATCAATCACCTCGCTTCATCTCACATCGTAACAAAAAGAAGATTCAACGCAGCAGGGAGTTTTATGAGATGGAGGGAAGCAGAGAGCATACACACTTACATAACATTTATTATCATACATTGTTATAACTGTTCAATTTTACTGTTGTTGTTAATCTTTTTCTGTCCCTAATTTATATATTAAATTTTATCATAAGTATGTATGTACAGGAAAAAAAGACAGCATACATAGAGTTCGTACAATCCACAGTTTCAGGCATCCACTGGGGGCCACAGAGTGGCCTTACAGATGAGAGACTACTGTATACATCTATGTGCTCTATTCTTTTGTAGGTCCCATGCTAAAATGAAAGGTAACAGACTAAGCAAGACTAAGCAAGATATTTACCCAACATGGCTAGATTCAGGATTCAAGATTACAGTTGGGTATCAAAGCTTAAGTTAATAGCACAGAGCATCAGGTCTGTTAACACCTCTAGAATGCTTGCCAGCCATTTCCCTCTCTTTACCCCACACTGATACACAACTCCTGTGGCTGCTTAAGTTTCCATGATTGCCTAATGAATAAAGAAATTAGTTTGGCTCACACAATCCTGCACATATCAGAAACCCTTTCCAACTGTAACATTTGCAAATATCTTCTGGTTTAGCCCTATTTTGCAAAACTGTCCCTACTCGCCTTTCTCCACCACACTACCAAACCTCCTCCTCCAACCTCATCACCGTAACAATTAACCCATGATTGTAGGGGTAAGACCTTAGCCCCTAATTTGGAGATGTCTATGTTTAAAAATTTACCATCCTTTGCAGACTATGGGGATATAATAATACTTGGCATCCTAACGTGAGTGCAGAAAGGTTTTCAGATTGATTCTAGATTTTCCAGGTATCATGTGGCACTAGAGTAAGTGCTTAGCTCTCCCTAATACCTAAGACAAATATTAAAATAGCAAAAACCCTATAATTTGACCTGGGGAAAGGTCAAGGCAAAATGTTCCAAGATAGAAAAAGTATCACAGGGTGGTCCTACTTAAGCAACAAGGAGAAACATATGATGGCGACCTGTTAACTACCTAATTCAGGAGAACAAAGAGGAAAATAACATTAGACAAAGCAGAATTCACTCTCTCAAGCAGAGAGGATAAAAGAAGATCACAATGAGAAAAGATATCACAATCTCTCAAGCCATACAAAGTAACTGAGAAAAGAGTAATTGTGAAAGAGTAAAGGACTTTCCCATCCCATAGTACCATCCCTAAAACAGGAATTATCCCTTTAGACCAAGTTTGAAACACTTTTAACTTTGTTCTTTGGATTCCTTAACAATTACAAGCAAATCCAGACACTCTCAAAACTGTACCTCGCACCTTTCCTTTTAGCTTGAGTTCTTCTCTGGGTCTTCCCTTGAAGTACTCTACAGCAGAACTCATCAACTTTCTTTTCTTTGCCTTCTACCACCAGACTCAGGGCTGGGAGCTTCAGTTGCATTTTCTTTACTCTAAAATATCTGAGACATTTTGTCTTCTGGATTTATTAAAAAAAACAGCTTCTCTCTTTTCAAGCTCTATCATGTACTATATCGTACTTGCCCCATTCTCACTGTTAGTAATTCAAATACGATGCAGCTTACTCTCAGTTGTTCTCTGCCCTCCAATTACATCCTGATAAACTCAGAATAAAGTGGTCAACAACTGGCCTCATTTATTTAATAAATAAAATGACATTAATAAACGTCCTAATTTCCACTGTTTCATTAATATTTTTCCTGTTCCTTGATTTAAGAAGTTATATCAAAGTTATACAGAAAGTTATATTATTAAATATGTTAGCTGGTACCATTACAAGTTTATATTTTACCATCTTTTTTTTTTTTTTGAGACAGAGTCTCACTTTGTCGCCCTTGGTACAGTGCCATGGCATCACAGCTCACAGAGACCTCCAGCTCTCGGGCTTAGGTGATTCTCTTGCCTCAGCCTCCTGAGTAGGTGGGACTACAGGCGCCCACCACAATGCCTGGCTATTTTTTGTTGCAGTTTGGCCGGGGCCAGGTTTGAATCTTCCACCCTCGGCATATGGGGCCAGCGCCCTACTCACTGAGCCACAGGAGCTGCCCTATATTTTACCATCTTAATTGGACCCACAACACTGTTCAGTAATCCTTTTATTTTATTTCTAGTCCTTTCCCCTTCACATTTCCTACGCCAGGAATTGTAAATGCTACTCTTGACATAGGCCACATTCTTTTTTTTTTTTTTTTAATTATTATTTATTATTAAATCAAAGATTAGAACAATAATGCAAAAATGGGGCACCAAACAATGGTTTTATAGACCATTTGACATATTTTCATCACACTGGTTAACGTAGCCTTCCTGGCATTTTCTTAGTTATTGTGTTAAGACATTTATATTCTACATTTAGTAAGTTTCACATGTACCCCTGTAAGATGCACCGTAGGTGCAATCTCACCAATCATCCTCCCTCGGCCAACCCTCTCTCCTTCCTCCACTCCCTCTTCCCCTTCCCCATATTCTTAGGTTATAATTGGGTTATAGCTTTCATATGAAGGCCATAAATTAGTTTCATAGTAGGGCTGAGTTCTACATCACTGTCAACAGATGACCACTCCTGGTAGTGCAGAGTGCAAAGATTTCTTTCCTTCCCACCCAAACCTACTTAGGCTCTTAACTGTCCTTAACTCCTGTCTCAGAAAAAGATGGCCTCCTCTTCTTCATGACTATCCTCGAACTCATCTTTTACATTGTCAACCATGGCGATCTTTTTTTTTATAGAGACAGAATCTCACTTTATCACCCTCGGTAGAGTGCCGTGACGTCACATAGCTCACAGCAACCTCTAACTCCTGGGCTTAGGTGATTCTCTTGCCTCAGCCTCCTGAGTAGCTGGGACTACAGGCACCTGCCACAACACCCAGCTATTTTTTGTTGCAGCTTGGCCGGGGCAGGGTTTGAACCCGCCACCCTTGGTATATGGGGCCGGCGCCCTACTCACTGAACCACAGTGCCGCCCAATCATGGCGATCTTTTAAAAACACAAATCTGACTTTTACTTGCTCTTTGATAGTGTTAGTTTAACACAGCATGAAAGTCGCTGTGCGAACTGATGCTTTGCTCCCTTTCCAGTTTTCATCTCTTGCCCCTTCCCTGGCACGTACCCTTTCTGCTTACCATACCAAGCTTTTCAGTTCTTTATTGAGTAGGTTTTTCTTCTGCCACTGTAATTTTGTATATGTTGCTGCTTCCCTTGTTCGTGTTCTTCTTCCCACAATCACCAATCTCTCACACTGTGTTTTCAAAATTCAACATTTCTTGGTCCTACGTTTTTTTGTTATTATTAAATCATAGCTGTGTACATTAATGCGATCATGGGGCACCATACACAGTTTGTATAGACCATTTCTTGGTCCTGCTTATCAAACTTACTCCTGCTTCCCTACTCAGGCACAGCATTGTAATAGTTTCTAAATTATCAGAACATATTTGGTAGTCAAAGATATGGGAGTGGATGAGATCATGCAAGGACAGTGTATTTTTACAGAGTCCGTACTACATTGGGAGTATTGTACACAATAAAGGGACACAAATCACGTATCCTCAGAGAGCTGTCTGGTAAGAAAAAGAGAGAGGTTAATAAATGAACATAATTCAATGTGATTGATACCACAGTGGAGGTTATGTACAAGGCATAGTGGGAAACAATCACAACTATATAAATACATGGAAATGTTCACAAGTAAGGTAACATTTGAACTGAGATTTTAAGGACAATAAAGCATAGTCTCAGCAAAAAAGCATAAAAATGCATTCTATAAAGAATATGTAAAAAGCATTACTACTAGCTGAGTCTATAAACCCTAATTTTTATTAACGATATTCTGTAGTACTAAGTACATGAACTTTTTGGCCAGTCTGTGATGGTCACCAGAATTAAGCTGTAAGAAGTAGGTTGTGTATGATCCAAGATTTGAAGCAGACAGGCAATTCGAGGACACACACCTATAAAATGCCTATTTACCCATCAGGACCCAGGTGAAAGGTCACTACCTCTGTGACACTTCGAAAGACTCTTTATTTCCACAACACTTTGTAAGTAGCTCTATTATATTATGTACTATACTATATTAAAACTTATCTATTACTTATATTTCTACACTACTAACCTTCCCAGGAAAAAGTTGCCAACTAATGCCCGGTGGCTCCCAATTAATGCTACTTGAATAGTATTGCCTCCCTATTCTTATAGAGTTTATAACAAAAAAAGTGAAAAGGCATATACAAAAAAAGGAATATGTACTAATACAAGTTCAAATTGAGAGATGTATAAATTGCTGTGAGAATACTAAAGATGAAGCAGAGTGACATTTACTGATGATGTAGTAGTTGTAATTACTTTTAACAGAAGACAGGAATGAACACATAAAGAGATTGTCTCATAGTTTAAGACTCTCTCATCAAGAATGTTGAAGTCAAGAAAAGAAGTTTTTTGGGTTTTGTTTTGGCAGTTTTTGGCCAGGGCTGGGTTTGAACCTGCCACCTCTGGCATATGGGGCCAGCGCCCTACTCCTTTGAGCCATAGGCACCACCCAAGAAAAGAAGTTTCTTGTAGAATTACCAATCTTCTAGCTTAAACAGGGATCAAATTTATCACTTTGCACTAAGCTAATCATGTCTTAGATTATTTTTTCAAAAGCAAGCACACACAAAAAGTCCTTTAAAACTTCAGAAATCATTGTTGAAAATTACCTTGCCTATTATCCCTCCTACATGCACATGTCAGAAAGAAAGGATAATCAATCCATAACTAAGCTGTTATAAGAAAAATAAAAACATTATGTTTTCTCTTTGAGTATAATGAAGACATAACACTCAACTATGGGAAGAGAAAATTATAAAGTATCTAAAATAAGCTTACCTCACAGAACACTACGTGCTAAAACCTAGACTTTGAATCCATATGGCTCTCTGAAAAAAAAAAAAAAATTACTCTGCCCTTTGGAGCCTCATTATGGGATTTATTTCAAAGAATATTAAATAAGTCATGAAAAACCTGAGTACAATCAATTTTAGATTCTTGTGTGAGTTTTAATGCTCATGACATTCTCAACGGATAACTAGTAGGACACAATCCATTTTGATACTTCAGTAGAAGTGTATATTCTACTTGTGATGGCTAATTTTATGTGTCAAATTGACTGGGCCATGGTGCCTAGGTACTTGGTCAAACATTACTCTGGATGTTTCTGTGAAGATGTTTGGGAAGAGATTAACATTTACATCACTGGGTTTGGGAAAAAACAGATCTGCCCTTCACAATGTAGGCTGGCCTCATCCCATCAGTTGAAGACCTGAATAGAACGAAAGAAAAATCTGCTAGCAAACATCCTTCAGACTTGAACTAAATCAACTCAGTTCCTAAGTTTCCAAGTCTACACATTGCTGATTTGGACTTGCCAGCCTCTGTAATTGCATGAACCAATTCCTTAAAATAAATCTGTGTGTATACACACTGGTTCCATTTCTCTAGAGAACCCTGACTAATACCCCCGTGCCTAAAAAGGAGAATCATGTTAGTTCTTTCAACAAACATTTCCAAGTAAGAACACAAACATACCACAACAAATATTAGGGAAAACATCATCAACCTTTGCTATATCATTTTATACCAACACTCTACTATCTCTTTGCCAGCACACAAAAGCCCACTGATGCAATAATAGTTATCTTAAAATATAGGTCTGCTTGAGAGAAAGAAAATTCTATGTTTATCCAGGAGCTAGAAACAGGACCAATGCGTATAAGATTAGGGAACAATACTAAAAAGTGTTTTATAGTCTTAGGGCTATCAAAAAATGAAATAGATTCCCTCATAAAGAAGGGAGCTCTTCATAAAAGCTAAGTAACTATTTTCTAAGGATGAGACAGAAAGGATTACTAGCTGGATTTTATGTTATTAAGGTGTTTATGAACTACAGAATTAGAGATACTATGATATTCTGACTGACCCTGAATATAGTGAGCTAAATAGGTTTATATGTATCAGAGTAGAAGGTACTACAAGTTTTGTTCCCAAACCTTAGCAAAATCATCTACTCACTGCTTTCTATTATTATTTATCATCCTATTTCTCTCCTGTCACTCTGACTTCTCGCTGCCTAATCTTACTCCCCAATTTCATCCTCCCATACGTAACTGTTTTTAAGAATATAGAAATAAAAAGAAAATATCTAGGGGAAAAAAAATAGGTCTCTCTTTCTGTAGTGCACACAATTGGGCCTTTCTAGGTATGTAAGTTTTTCCTACAATTTTCTTCATCTCCTTTATTTAGAAATGACAGGCTCTTACCTTCCCATTTGAAAGTTGCTTTTATTCTTCTCTTCACTTTCTTATTTATAAGAAATAACAACAATATATACTCATTTAAAAAAACTAGTTATGGTCTTTGACAAAATCCTCAATTTTTTCTTTGAAGGACGGGCAAAATGCTTACATTTATCTTCATCTAGACAATATGACAGTATCTTATAGATTAGATCTAGATATAGAGAATGATACCATTGCCATTGATTCATCCTAGGCAGCATTCTTTTCTTTTTTATTTATTTTATTATTATTATTATTTTTTTTATTGTGGAGAAGGGGCGGGGAAAGAAGGCGGGGGAAGAGGTGTGTGACAGGGTCGGGCCAGTGGCATGGTACCACATTGGCTGTATCTAGGTAGAGGCAGTTTCAGGCCGGGCCTTGCTGAGTTGTTGCTACGC
>CAUYPK010066985.1:0-70088 GCA_963574355.1 Loris lydekkerianus | reverse complement strand
ATCCCTATCTATTAGAGAAATGCAAATCAAAACCACCCTGAGATACCATCTAACCCCAGCTAGAATGGCCCACATTGCAAAATCTCAAAACTGCAGATGCTGGCGTGGATGTGGAGAGAAGGGAACACTTGTACACTGCTGGTGGGACTGCAAACTAGTACAACTTTTGTGGAAGGAAGTACGGAGAAACCTCAAAGCACTCAAGCTAGACCTCCCAATTGATCCTGCAATCCCATTACTGGGCATCTACCTAGAAGGGAAAAAATCCTTTTATCATAAGGACACTTGCACTAGACTGTTTATTGCAGCTCAATTTACAATTGCCAAAATGTGGAAACAGCCTAAATGCCCACCAACCCAGGAATGGATTAACAAGCTGTGCTATATGTATACCATGGAATACTATTCAGCTATTTGAAAAATGGAGACTTTACATCCTTTGTATTAACCTGGATGGAAGTGGAAGACATTATTCTTAGTAAAGCATCACAAGAATGGAGAAGCAAGAATCCTATGTACTCAATTTTGATATGAGGGCAATTCGATTAATGACAATCAAGGACAAGGTGGGGGGGAGTGGAGAGCAGAGCAAGAAGGAGGGAGGGGTGGGGGAAAGGAAGAGCAGAGAGAGGGAAGGAGGGAGGGGGGTGGGGACTTGGTATGTGCCACACGTTTTGGGGGCAAGACATGATTGCAAGAGGGACTTTGCCTAACAAATGCAATCAGTATAACCTGGTTTCTTGTAACCCTCCATGAATCCCCAACGATAAAAAAAATATATATATATAACTTTATGATTTTTTACAAAGTGTTTTTTTTGTTGTTGTCTGCAATGCTAAATACAAAAGGAGAAAATATGGCAAGCATCTATCTGTAGGAAAGATGTGTAAGATTGGTATTTGCGGGACACGTTTATGGTGGTTGGCTCCCTTTAGGGCCGCGGGGGCACTGCTGTGGGAGACTGCACCCCATGAACCTTCCCCTGTCACCTTCAGCCCAGCCGGATCTTCTGCCACAGCAGTCTCAGCAGGACAGGACTCAAGTGAGCGGTGCAGCTCATCGATGGCTTTAACTGTGACTTTCCACACTGCATGAAGGCGATCTTGAGTTGCACGATCTGCATACAAATAGGTGTTACTTAAAAGATGTCACAAGTATTATGTCCTGGCTAGAGCTGCAAAAGGGCAATTGTTTGCCAGAGGATGGATCTGTATGGACTCAAAATTCTTATTTCTGGATTCACCCAGTCTCAGAGGCTCCTCTCTCCCCATTCTCAGTTGTTTTTTTTTTTTTTTTTTTAATGGCACAATGATTATAGGACAAAATAATAGAAAATGTAATGAAACAGAGAATTCATAATATTTTTGGTAGGGTTTCTTTTTTTTTTTTTTAGTTTTGAAGAAGTGGCCAAGAAAAAGGCAACATCACCCTGGATTTTAGGAAGAAAAGATCCTGGCGGTGGATGTGAAGAAGAAAAGAGAGAGAGAGAGAGAGAGACCAAGCTGGAGCCCGTCTGTTGAAGTTTTGGTAGATGGGAGAGACAGGACGCGGTACTGCAGCTGTGAGCTGACCGCACCCTGCACTGGGAAATTCTCGGCATTTCCCGCTCTGTGCTCAGAGAGCATCACCCAAGTTAAGGACCACAGGCACCTCAGCAGTCTGGAATTTCAGACACGGAGCATCCCCCAAAAGAAGCTTCTAGACAAGTGAAAACTATTTAAATGTTAAAATGTTTTAAAATAAAAAACTATTTTAATGGTTTTTTTTCCCCAAAACATATTATATGCTCTTTTACCTCAATAATCTAACATAATTTGTCTCCAGGTGATCTGGGCACCGCAACGTTTACTGAAGGATGCTGAGACACAACCACATTCTCACGAGGCCTGAGCAGCCACGATCATCATGATGCTTAACGGGAATGTTCCCTCCCTTCATTCAGAACCTTAGCTTCGCATGGCATGGGGTCTACTTGCTAGCCCCCTTAACCACGCTTTTCAACTTTGTACAGCTCCAGCCATTCTCAAATGAGAGAAAACTGGTGTTAGCGTTCCTGGTCACACCAGCCAGGGTGGGCGCCTGTCTCCTGGTCAGCACACCAAGGATCCTATTATCTATTTCAGGCTCTACTTGGAATCTTCATTCCAGTTACTTCTGAACTCATCCAAGCTGTCTAGAAAGTTCAGGATGCTGACACCTCACTAATGAGGGTGTGACTGCTCTATGGGGCTGCCCGTCATGTCACACCGTCTTCTGCCGCCACACACAGACACACGCACGAGGAATAAGAATGCATGGCTGGTCCACAGACCTCAGAGCGTCTTCATTCAAAAACACTAACTGGGCGGCTGCCTGATCACGGTGTGTGAATGAGGCAAATCAGCTTCCATCCCAGCGATTTTCAACAGGGGTGCCAGGGCACACTGGTGTGCTGCAAAAATTTTTTAACTTCATTAATTAAATTATTTTCAAAAGAAGTTCGAGGCACAGTAAGCATATTCTTTTTTATTACTCTTTTTTTTTTGATCAACATAACTTAAGTGTGTCACAGAAATTTAGCTATAGGCTCATGTGTGCGATGAGACAAAAAAGGTTGAAAAACCGCTCCAGCCTCACAGATGGCAAAGTCCTCCTGAGTACCACGATCTTTACCACACGGTGGTAAACACGATAGTGGCCTCTCCCTTCACATAGGCACACAGCCAGCCACAGCTGTCCCTCCTGACGTGTTTCAGGACCCTCAGTAGCCTAAGACTGTGGACAACGCCAAACCCTACATATGTTTTTTTCCTACACACACATACTATTATGAACTATAATTTATTTTTAGGTACAAGATTAACAACAACAATAAAACAGAATAATTATAACAGTATTAGTGTTATATTATGTGAATGTGGTCTCTGGTTCTCAAAATATCTTATTCTACTAAACTCACTTTCCTACCACAGTTGACTGCAGATGACTAAAATTGCAGATAGGAGGGGACTACTGTACCAGGTAGCACTTAACTCACAGGTGTAGCCATTCACAGCTGGGCCAGGCCCCAGATCTCACCTCCACGGCAGTGACCAGATCCTCTGGCAGTCACCTGGCAGGCAGCCATCAGTCCCAGAGAACCTGCAGGTAGGGCCCCATGACCCGGAAGGGGTTGAGCAGGCACAAGGTGGGGAGGCTCGGTGGCAGTTTTGGTGAAGCTATTTCCTTGTGGTGCCTCACTGTTACTCTTCTGATTAGTTTCTGCTCAAAAAAACAAGGGCAGATCTTTAAAAATGGAGCTTTAATAGGAATTGCATTAAAATTATATATTGCTTTGGGTAGTATGGACATTTTAACAATGTTGATTCTTCCCAGCCATGAGCATATGTTTTTCCATCTGTTAACAACTTTAGCTATTTCTTTTCTTAAAGTTTCATAGTTCTCTTTGTAGAGATCTTTCACATTCTTTGTTAGGTATACTCCCAAATATTTCATCTTCTTTGGCACTACTGTGAAAGGAATAGAGTCCTTGACTATTTTTTTAGCTTGGTTATTGTTGGTATATATAAAGGCTACAGATTTATGGGTGTTGATTTTGTAGCCTGAGACATTGCTGTATTCCTTGATAATTTCTAAAAGTTTTATAGTAGAATCCCTAGTGTTTTCCAGATATATGATCATATCATCTGCGAAGAGTGAAAGTTTGATCTCTTCTGACCCTATGTGGATACCCTTGATCCACGAATGGACTAGCAAATTGTGGTACATGTATACCATGGAATATTATGCAGCCTTAAAGAAAGATGGAGACTTTACCTCTTTCATGTTTACATGGATGGAGCTGGAACATATTCTTCTTAGCAAAGTATCTCAGGAATGCAAGAATAAGTATCCAATGTACTCAGCCCTACTATGAAGCTAAATTATAGCTTTCACAAGATTGTGAGGAAAGGACCAAGGAAGGGGAAGGGAGGGGGGAGGTTTGGGTGGAGGGAGGGTGATGGGTTGGGCCACATCTACAGTGCATATTTTTATCTATAATAAAAAAAAAAAAAAGAAAATATTTCAAATTGTATATAAACCCAGAAAAAAAAAAAAAACAGGAAACTGCTTTAAAAATGCTAAAAAGGGGGCAACTGCGCAGGGGCAGGGTGGGGACCGGGAGTGGCCTGGCCTAAGAGACAGAGTGCCTTCCGGAGCCGGGGCGAGGGGTAGGGTGAAGGCAAAAGCAGCTCCAGGCCCCTCTAGGCCCCGCACCCGCAGCCTGAGCAAGCACAGCAGCTCAGCAGCCGAAAAATTTCTTTAAAAAAAAAAAATGCTAAAAAGGAGACAAAATATCAAAACATATTACACAATTATGATAATGTGAATATCTTGATACAATCACATGAAGATCAAAAAAAAAAACATGAAAAAACAGAAACACCACAAAAAGAACCAAATGTAAGAATTTTCTTTTCTTTTTTTTTTTTTTTTTGAGACAGAGTCTCACTTTGTTGCCTCTATAGAGCAGTGACATCATAGCTCACAGCAACCTCAAACTCTTGGATTTAAGTGATTCTCTTGCCTCAGCCTCCCAAGTAGCTGGGACTACAGGCACCTGCTAAATCGCCCAGCTATTTTTTGATTGTAGGTGTCGTTTGGCAGGCCCAGGCTGGGTTCAAACCCACCAGCTCCGGTGTATTGGCTGGCACCCTAGACTATGAGCTACAGGAGCCAAGCCATAATTATATCATAAAGATAGCACTTTAAGTTGGTAAGAAAAAAATGTTATTCTATAAATGAGGTTAAAACAATTAGAATCTAATGAAATTAAAATTGAGTCTTTATTACTCCAAAAATAAATTCCAAGAAGAATAAATACTTAAAACATAAAAAAATAAAATAAAATAGGCTCAGCACCCATAGCCCAGTGGTTACAGCATCAGTCACATACAATGAGGCTGACAGGTTAGAGCCTGGCCCAGGCCAGCTAAAAAACAATGACAACTGCAACAAAAAAATAGCCGGGCGTTGTGGTGGGCACCTGTAGTCCCAGCTACTTGGGAGGCTGAAGCAAGAGGATCGCTTAAGCCCAAGAGTTTGAGGTTACTGTGAGCTGTGACACTACAGCACTCTCTTAAGGGTGACATAGTGAGACTCTGTCTCAAAAGAAACATAAAATAACTAAAAGAAAGGAAACAGAGGAATTTTTTAATAATATTGGCACAGGCCAGTTCTTTATAAGCATGACGCAAAAACCAGAGCCCACAAAAGAAAAAAACTAAGAAATCTGGCATAAAGAAAAATAAACATGGCTTGGCACCTGTAGCTCAAGTGGGTAAGGGCGCCAATCACATACACCAGAACTGACAGGTTCAAATCCAGACCAGGCCTGCCAAACAACAATGACAACTATAACCAAAAAATAGCTGGGCGTTGTGGTGGGCACCTGTTAGTCCCAGCTACTTGGGAGGCTGAGGCAAGAGGATCGCTTAAGCCCAAGAGTTTTAGGTTGCTGTGAGCTGTGACACAACACCACTCTACCCAGGGTGACAGCCTGAGACTCTGTCTCAAAAAAAAAAAAAAAAAAAGAGAAAGAAACATGTAAAAAGAAAGGCAAATATGTGCATGGCAAAAAAAATACCATTAATAACATTATTTGTTTGTTGTGTCAGAGTCTCACTTTGTCACCCTTGGTAGAGTACTGTGGCATCACAGCTCACAGCAACCTCCAACTCCTGGTCTCAAGAGTAGCTGGGACTACAGGGGCCCACCACAACGCCCAGCTATTTTTAAAGATGGGGTCTTGCTCTTGCTCAGGCTGAAATAACATTGTTAACTGAAATTGCCAGTCACCAAAAAACAAACTGGTGAAAGTATCTGTCGACATGAAAAACAGCAAAGTATATATAAATCATTCATTGGAACAAATGTTTAAAACATGATAAAAGATGTCAGAAAGGCAGAGGCTGAGGAAGCCTCAGATACCCGGAGCCAGCAACAACTCACAGATTCACACACCTCTGTGACAGCAGCAGACACAGCCCAGCAGCTGCCGCACTACCAGCACCACGCCAGGAAAGGATTCTGGGAAAGAGGTAAGAAATGTCCCGGCTGGTATCTCTCTGGCCTGACTCAGAGCACTGCTGGGCTGGTGGCTTTGTCTGGAAGCTGCTGAAGAAAGATGCAATCGGTGAGTGCAGTGGTTCACACCTATAATCCCAGCACTCTGGGAGGCTGAGGCAGGAGTTCAAGACCAGCCTGAGCAAGAGCAAGACGCCATGTCTACTAAAAATAGAAAAACTAGCTGGGCAAGGTGGCAGGCATCTATAGTCCCAGCTGCTTAGATTGAGGGAGGAGGGTCACTTTAGCCCAGGAGTTTGAGGTTGCTGTGAGCTAGGCTGATTCCACTGCACTCCAGCCAGGGCGACAGAGTGAGTATCACAAAAGAAAAAAAAAAAAAAAATGCAATCACAACTGGGTGCAGTGGCTCACGCCTGTAATCCCAGCACTCTGGGAGGCCAAGGCAGGTAGATTGCTTGAGCTCAGAAGTTCAAGACCAGCAAAAAATAAAGACCCTGCCTCTATAGAAAACTAGCTGGGCATTATAGTGGGCATCTGTACCTCCAGATACTCAGGAGAATAAGGCAGGAGAATTGATTAAGCACAAGAGTTTGAGGTTGCTGTGAGCTGTGACACCTCAGCACTCTACCCAGGGTGACAGAATGAGACTTTGTCTCAAAAACAAAACAAACAAAAAAAAAGAATTGTAATCACTTACACACGATAAAGCTATGTCTCCACAGGCAGACACAAGGGGCAGCAAGAGATTCCCAGCTTCTGAGAAGCAGCAGGGGCAAGCTGCTTCAGGGACGTGAGGTAACTGTAAAGCACACCTGTCAGCACTGAGAAGACCCATCCTCGGACAAGGTGTGGAAGGCCCTGGGGTCTCCAGACGGGCTGACTGGTGCAGGCCTTCCTCTACACCAGTGGTTCTCAACCTTCTTAATGTCGTTACCCTTTAATACAGTTCCTGTGGGTCGTGACCCACAGGTTGAGGTTGAGAACTGCTACTCTACACGAAGCCAGTCCTGAAAGATGGGAAAAGGTGGCCGTTTTTTTCAAACACTATTGACACCACCAAAAATCACAAGGCATACAGGAAAATATGGGCCTACCAAAGGAACAAAATAAAATTGTATCAACTGACTTTAGAGAAATGAAGATCTATGAGCTGCCAGACGAAGACTTCTAAGTAACTGTTGTAGATACAGAGACCACCAAATGCACTCAGGGGACAGAGCACCAACAAAAGGATGTCCCCAGAAAGACAGAACTGAAAAAGATCAGGCAGAAATACTGGAGCTGGAAAATACAACACTGAATGAAAAACCTCATGAGAGACGTTCAGCAGCAGAAGGGAGACGCAGAAACTTCAAGACTGTATGCAAAGCATCAGGTTGGAGGAGCAAAAATCAAAAAGAGTGAAGAAGAGTGAAGACAGCCACAGGGACTTGTGGGACACAAGTGGACTAATGTACATACCGCTGGGCTCCGAGAAGGAGAAGGAAGGGGAAAGGGGGCAGAGAGCTTCTGCAAAGAAACAATAGCCAAAACCTTCCCAAACCTGAGGAAAGACATGGACATACAAATGCAGGAAGCTCAAAGAAGGCCAGCCAGGGCAAATCCAGGGAGACCCACTCTGAGATGCATGATAATTAAACTGACAAAATTCAAAGAAAACGAATCTTTAAAACAGCAAAGGGAAAGCAACTTGTCAGATACACAGAGCTCTCAGGGGATTATCTGCAGATTTCTCAGCAGAAATAGTATGACATATTCAACGTGCTGAAAGAAAAAACTAGCAATAGAGAAAATAACCTATGGCCGAGCACAGGGGCTCACACCTGTAATACCAGCGATCTAGGAGACTGAGGTGGGTGCATCGCCTGAGCTCCAGAGTTTGAGACCAGCCTGAGCCAGAGTGAGACTACATGTCTACTAAAAATAGAAAAACTAACCGGGCATTGTAGTGGGCACCTGTAGTTCCAGCTACTCAGGAGGATGATGCAGGAGGATCACTTGCACCTCGGAGTTTAAGGTTGCTGTGAGCTACAGCACCACAGCACTCTAAACCAGGGTACAGAGTTAGACTCTGCCTCAAAAAAAAAAAAAGAAAGAAAGAAAATTATTTGAAATGAAGAAGGAATTGAGACTTTCCCAGATAAACAAAAGGAGGGCTTTTCTAATCTCTAGCCCTGATCGGCAAGAAAAACTAAGATGAAAGGGCACCAGGCAATAACATAAACATGTGAAGTTCTTCAGTAAAAGTGAATACACAGATAAATATAGTATTTATTAATATATAAATATAGTAAATATTGTGTAAATATTACTATATAAATATAGTAAATATTGTGCATCAAATCACCTTGATAGGTGATTAATAGAAATTCACTTTTAATTATCATGTAGAATTTGCTTATTTATTTTTAGAGACAGGGACTTCCTCTGTCACACAGGCTGGAGTGCAGTGGTGCAATCACAGCTCACTGCAGCCTTGAACCCCTCAACTCAATCCTCTGCCTCAGCTTCCCAAGTAGCCAGGACTGCAAGTTCATGCAACCACACCTGGCTAGGTTTTTTTGTTTGTTTTCTTTTGTTTTCAAGACAGAGTTTCACTGTGTCACCCTCAGTAGAGTGCCAGGCCATCACAGCTCACAGCAACCTCAAACTCTTGGGCTTAAGTGATTCTCTTACCTCAGTCTCCTGAGTAGCTGAAACTACAGGTGCCCACCACAATGCCCGGCTATTTTTTGGTTTCTGTTGTCATTGTTGTTTAGCAGGTCCTGGCCAGGCTCGAACCGGCACCCCAGCCCCTGAGCTATGGGCGCTGAACCTGGTTAGTTTTTTGTTTGTTTGTTTTTTGAGGTTGGTTTCTTGCTGTCCAAGCTGGCCTCAAGCAGGTCACTCCTAGCCTCAAGCAATCCTTCCACTTTGGCCTTCTAATGCGCTAGGATTACAGGCATGAGCCATTCCACCCAGCTCGTGTAGAATTTAAGTAATAAACACATAAAAACTACAAAGCTATTTCACTCAATACATAAGTATGTATTTTGTGACATCAACACCAAAGTGGAAGGGTAGGACTTCTTAAGAGCAGAGTTTTTGTACGTGGTGGAAGCAGTTATCAGTTTGAAACGGAACTTTCAGGTGCTTATGTAGTTGTAATGGTGACTACAAAGGAAACGTATAGGGCTATTTTCCAGTTTCTGGAGCAACCAGAAGATAAATAAGGAAGCAGAGGGTTTGAACAGGCCTATGTAGATTACTCGACTCGTCAGCAGAATATATAGAAGGTCTTGCGCAGACATTGTTAATACAGGGGAGGTTCCCCGCCGTCCACTGGACAGCGGAGGAGAGCCGGCTGGAACGCGCCCGGGTGGGGCTGGGACGCGGCAGGTGCGCCGAGCGCAGGTGCGCCCCCGCGCGGGCAGAGAAACAAATCTGCGTCTACGTTTGGGTGAGGCTTGAACATTCCTCGCGGAAACCACTCGGAAGCTCAGAAGGTCTCCGCAAAGTGCGATGAGCGCCGCACCCAAGCTCCCCAGAGGGCCTGGGCCGTCGGGACCGCCTCACTCTGGAGCTCCCGTGGCACGCAGGACCCCGAGCGCGCGAGGGGCGGAGCTGGCAGCGCGGGAACCAGAAGCTGAGCCGGAAACTCCTGTGCGGGAGACTTTGACGCAGGAGCTCGGCCTGAAACGTGCGGTGACAAAGTGCGTCGGGCCGCTTCGTCTTGCATGTGCTGGTGACATACCTCGAACCGCTGCCAAACCGCCGGGGACGAGCGGGGGTCGCCGCGTTCTCACGGGCGCGGCAGCCTCCAGACCCCGCGACCCGCGTCTTTGGTAAGGAAGGCCCCTCCGGGCTCTGGTGTGAACAGTTATCGAGGAGCCGCCCCCAGGCCGGGCGCCGTGGCTCCCGCCGGTAACCCAGCACTCTGGGAGGCCGAGAGCTCACGAGTTCGAGACCAACCTGAGCAAGAGCGAGACACCCCTCCCCCCCCCCGTCTCTACTAAAGATAGAAAAACTGAGGCAAAAGGATAGCTTGAGCCCAAGAATTGGAGGTTGCTGTGAGCTAAGACGTCACGGCACTCTACCCAGGGCGACAGCTTGAGACTCTGTCTCAAAATAAAATAAAATAAAATAAAAATACCGCCGCCAAAATGGCTGCAGCCACCGACAACTGGCAATTCCGTCGCCACAGCGCGCCGCCCGTGCGTCAAGGCTGGAGCGGGGCTTCTGGCTAAACATCAGACCTCCCAGGCGACTCAGCCCCATTACGGCCCAGTTTTGATGGCCTGCGACTTCTGGCTTTTCCCAAACCAAAATCACCTTTGAAAGGGAAGCGATTTCAGATGCTTGGCAGTGTCTGGGAGACCCGTGTGCAGTCCCACGGTGACAAGGGGGCTGAGGCGCTGTCGTCCTCGCACAGTGGCCCTCCTATCTCCTTCCATAAATGCCCCTACTTTTCCTATTACATGGCTGTATTTTTATCGAGGGTACATGGAACATTTTCCAGGAAACACTGTAGCCTGGGCCACAAAACAAATCCCAACAAATTTTAAATATTGAAATTATACAAGGTGTCTTTTCCAATCACTGTGGAAAGAAACTAGAAATCAAAAGCAGAAGGAAAACTGGAAAATCAGCAAATGTGTGGACGTCAGACAACACGCTCTCAAGCAATGGGGCAAAAAAGTCGTAAAAGAAACAGAAAATACCTCAAGACAAATGAAAAGAAAACACCACAAACCCAACTGAGGGGACAGTGAAAGAACTGGTCAGGGAGAAGCTGATAGCTGTAAAGGTTCACATATAAAAGAAAAGAAAGATCTCACTCACATTAACATCCAAACTAAACCTCAAGGAAGTAGAAAAAGAAGAAAAAACTCCAAGTTAGCAGAAGGAAGGGAAAAATAAAGGACAGAGCAGAGATTAATGAAATAGAATAGAAAAACAATATAAAAAAGATCGATGAAACTTACAGCCATTATTTAAAATAACCAACAGAATTAATAAAACCTCTGTTAGATTAACTAGAATCAGAAAGAAAGGAGGGGACATGGCAGCTAGTGCCACAAAAATGAGAAGGATCATAAAAGAGTGCTATGTACAATTGCATGCTGACCAATTGGATAACATAGAAGAAATGGCATATTTATAAAAACTTACAACCTGGGCTGGGCACCTGTGGCTCAAGCGGCTAAGGCACCAGCCACACACACCTGAGCTGGCAGGTTCGAATCCAGCCCAGGCCCGCCAAACAACAATGACAGCTGCAACCAAAAAATAGCCAGGCATTGTGGCCGGCGCCTGTAGTCCCAGCTACTTGGGAGACAGAGGCAGGAAAATCACTTGACCCCAGGAGTTGGAGGCTGCGGTGAGCTGTGATGCCACAGCACTCTACCCAGAGTGACAGCTTGAGGCTCTGTCTCAAAAAAAAAAAAAAAAAAAAAAAAAAAAACAAACTTACAACCTGCCAAGACTAATTCATAATGAAATATAAAATCCAAACAGACCAGTAACCAGTAAGGAGATTGAATCAGTAATCAAAAACCTCTCAAAAACAAAAAAAAAAATCCCAGGACCAGCTGACTTCACTGGAGAATTCTACCAAATATTTAAAGAACTAACACTCTTCAAATACTAAAAAAAAAAAAAAAAGTGAATAAAGAGGAGGGAACACTTCCAAGCACGTTCTGTCAGGCCCCCATTACCTGATCCCCAAACCAAAGATACTGCAAGGAAGGAAAAATACAGACAAATATCTCTGATAAATATTGGTTCAAAATCTCAACAAAATAACAGCAAACAAAACAAATTCAACAGCAAATTAAAAGGATTATGCACCGTGACTGTGCCCTGTCCCTAGTGGGATGTATAGTAGTCAAACTTAAACACCCATCCATCCAATATACCACATTATCAGACAAAGGGCAAAAAACACGTGACCATGTCCAATTATCCAGAAAAAAAATCATCTTAAAAGATTCAAGAAATAGAAGAAAACTATCTCAACATAATAAAAGCCATATATAAAATGCCTACATGCATCGTATTCAATGGTGAAAAAGCTTTTACTCTAAGATCAGGAACAAGAAGAGGATTCCCACTTTCACTAGTTCTGGTCAACATAGTACTAACAAGCTCTCAAAGTTTCATTTCTTTAACCAACTACAACCAGTGAATCTTTAAGCCCACCTATCACCTGTAAACCCACTCTTCCAGAAAGATGTCTCACTTTTTTAGGCCAAACCAATGTAAGCCATCCACATATTGATTTATGACTTTACCTGTAATCCTTGTCTCTATGAAATGCATAAAAACAAACTGACACCCAGCCCTGGCAAGACACCTGTTCAGGGTTTCTTGGGTGTGGCCTTAGGCCACAGTCTTCAAACTCAGCTCAGAATAAACCTCTTTAAGTCGCTTTACAGAGTTTGGGCTCTTTTTTCATTGACAGTCATGTGGCAAGAGAAGGAGCGAGAGAGGGAGGAGTGGGTCCCAGGCATCTTTACACATCCAGCTCTCACCCATCATTACGGAGAGGAGGGCTCCAACCCATTTAAGAATCCACCCCAGGACCCAACCACCTACCACCAGGCCCCCTCCAGCCCCGGGGACCAAATTTCAACAGGATATTTGGAAGGGTTAACATCCAGACTATCACACAGAAAACTGGTATGTGCAAGTGTATGCAGTGAGAACAAGACACAGTTAGGCCCCTAAAAAAAAAAAAAACTAAAAATCTTGGGGGTTGGAAATAAAAACTCGAACATCAGAGCACCCTTGAGGATGAGCTGGTTCCATCAGCTTGGAATGTTATTTCAGCAACAGGCTTCAGGCTGGGGTTTTGATGTCCCCAAGGCAAGGGGTGAGGACTTGAAGTTGGGAAACTGGAACTAGGACCCCTGCAGACAGACCGAGACCCCCAGGGGCTTCACCCTCACTGAGAAGAGCAATAAAAACTCTGCTAGCCAGGACAGAAACACAATATGACAACATGTCTTTGCAAGGCCCTTGGGAATAAAGAGACTCCCATGGGAAAGGAAGACACTAGACCTGTGTTTTGTCTGTGTTCATTCCAAACACACCCTAACTTCAGACACGGAAACGCCTGTGCTGACATGTCAATGTCAAAAACAACACATGTTGCCAGGTCAGTGAGGCCCAGAATCCAAACCGCCCAGAACATCAGATCTGCACCAGGAAGGGGGTAGGGCTGGAAGAAAAGGGCTGAGAGAACAACAACTTACTAAGGGTCAGTTTAGAATCCAAAAGTATTTTTAAAATAAGAAATAAGCATATTGAGCAAGAGTCAGCATTTACAATAAAAAAGATTAAAAACCTAATCTAATGAGATAAAAGAAAATCTGAAAAAATGGTATGAAATACATATACTGAAAACTATTAAGAATGTAAAGGAAGAATCACATTCATAAAAAAGAATAATAAAATATAAAAACCAGACAGATTTGTAAAAATATTCATAGATAATTACCAATATGAAACATACAATCACTAGAATTAAACACTCAAATTACCAGTCACAAAGAAGAGTAGATAGAGATGCAGAGAGAATCCTCAACAGGGAGAAAGGTCAGGGAAAATTAACTGGAGTGCAGTGTTGAAAGAAAAAAACAAGAGACAGGAACCTTTAAGAAAATAGGATAAAAATTCCTAGCATAGATCTCATATGAATTTTAGAGGGGAGTACAAAGATAATGGGGAAATTTTCATATTTGGAAATAACAGTTATTAAGAAAGAAAGAATGAGTTTCATACTGAATAATCACAAGTCCAAAGCTTAATAAATAAAAATATAAACAAATCTGAACCTAGCTACATCACAGTAAAACTTTAGAATACAAGGCAGATCAGAGAAAAAAGATTGGTAATTCGGTTGACAACAAACTTGTCAATAAGAAAACAATAGGAGCTAGATGATAATGAGGAAAAAAATGCTAATAGGAAATCATTATTAATCTGGAATTCCATACCCATACAATATCAGTCAGTATCAAAGTATAAAAAAACTTCTTTTTCAGCTGGACTGAGGCTGAGAGCACTGACCATTATCAGACCTTTGCAGAAGTAAAGGATTAAGAATGTAGTTGAGGAAGAGGGCTGTTAAAGGGAGAGGCCAGAGCAGCATCCACAAAGAAGAGGCATGTGAGCAGATGTGAACTGTACTGGCTTAGAAAGAGCGAGATCCCAGGCTGGGATTTCTAATCTCAGCACTCAGAGAGGCTGAGGCAGGTGGATTACTTGAGCTCCAGACCCTGTCTCTACTAAAAATAGAAAGAAAATAAAACTAGCCAGGTGTTGTGGCCGGCACCTGTAATTCCAGCTACTCGGGAGGCTGAGGCAGGAGGATCACTTGAGCCCAAGAGTTTGAGGTTGCCGTAAGCTGACACTATGACACTATGGCACTCTACCAGTGCAAAAAAGTGAGACTCTGTCTCGAAGAAAAAAAAAAAAAGAAAGAAAGAAAAATCAATAGACTCTAATTCACATATGCATTTAAATATTGAAAGATAAAGTCATGTTTGTGAGACCTCTTCTTACATCTGGGAAATTCTTCAGTTGGTGGCTCATGGGAGATAGAGCCTTTCTCCCAGGATACATGTTTAAAGGGCCAATATTCTCTCTCCCTCTCCCAAGGGCAAGGGCCACCAGGATACCACCTCTGGGTCAGAACCAGCTCATGCAAACAGCAGGGCCCATGGAGGGGCCAATGTGGGTGTGGCAGCCCCAGGGGCAAGACCTGGGGTGCCTGGAGCCCAAGCCAAAATGGAGCCTGCTGGGAGCTGCATGGCCCATGCTTGGTGAGGGCAGCAGCCCCTTCCCCCTCACACCGGCCCCATGGTGTGGTACAGGTGGTGGCTCTTTCCCTTGTTCAGCCTCCCAGTCTCTAAGCCAGCTCTTCAGAAACTTCCAGAAGGCAGTTATCTTTTTTCTTGGGGGGGGCGCCAAGGACTCACTCAATTGCCCTGGCTAGAGTGCCGTGGTGTCATAGCTCACTGCAGCCTCAAACTGCTGGGCTCAAGTCATCCTCCTGCCTCAGCCTCCTAAAGAGCTGGAACGACAGGCACCCACCACCACACCTGGCTAGTTTTTCTATTTTTAGTAGACACGGGGTCTTGCTCTGGCTGGTCCCGAAATCCTAAGCTCAAGGGATCCTCACACCTCAGCCTCCCAGAGTGCTGGGATTACAGGCATGGCCCATCATGTCCGGCAAGAAAGGCGATTCTGTGCACTCAGAACGTCTTGTCCAGAAAACACCCAGAAGGTTTTTCCCTCACATGCAACTAGAAACCTTGACCGAATCCAAAGAAATCAATTACATACTCTCTAAAAAAGCCTGAGGGTGGAAGAGAAGATGGAGATGAACAGAAGGGAAACTGAGTCACTAGAAGACATTAAAGGAAGGGAGATGAGCAAAGACAAAGCGCCGGGCATGTGCAGCACCAAGTAACAGATGACAGAACCTGGCCAGTGCACCAGCGAGCCCAGCGGGACACATTCGTTCTCATCATCTCATAGACAAACTCTCAGATGAGTGTGTCTTGAGTCTGTTTAGAGAAAGCTACAGAGCATAAAGACCCCAAGATACTGAGAACAAAGCAATGGAAAAGTAGACACAAGGAAGCGACTAGCCAAAGAAAGGAAGTATAACCATGACTTCTATCAAAGTTGATATAAAATTCTCTGCCGATTATACATGAAATAATTGACACAGCCAAAGATGCACCAAACTCTCAACAGGCTTATATAACAAGAATATCAATCCCAAATTGGCAAATGCAATTAATTGAAGGAGAATATAACATCAGACACTACGCACAAGGGAAATGCTGGTGCTGTGAAGTTTCACAATCCACACGTGAAAATATGTATTTAATGAGATTTTCCCAGACTTGACAAAGAAACCTAAAATTGTACGTGACAATACTACAAGGCCAGAAGAAATTTTTTAAACCACACACACAAAAAATACTCCAAGCAGCCATGACAGGAGAACCAGAGCACCCTTCCGTTCTCTCTTTAGTTAGTGAGGCTGTGAGCTGTTACAGGAGGAGAGTCTCAGGAAAGAGCACTGCACTTCGAGATTTGTTTATGGGTATTTGTCAACTTCTTTAAAGCTCTGATTTCTTTTCTCACTCTCATTAACTACAGCATACCCACACCCTTCCTGAAGTGCCCTCAGAAAGAGGCGGCTCAATGTTAATTAAGAGCACACCTGCGGTGCATCTTACCAGGGTATATGTGAAACTCAGTAAATGTGGAATGTAAACATCTTAGCACAATAACTAAGAAAACGCTAGGAAGGCTATGCTAACCAGTGTGGTGAAAATGTGTCAAACAGTCTATGAAAGTAGTGTATGGTGCCCCATGACCACATTAATGTACACAGCTATGATTTAATAAAAAATAATAATAATAAAGTTGGGCCTGATGTAGCCCAAGGTAGAAGAAAGAACAAGTGATAGTTATAAAAAAGTATATTTCAACATTATGTACAGAGGAGAAACTGAAAACTATGTAATTACACTTTATTAATGATATATTTAAAAAAAAAAAAAAAAAAAAAGAGTTTAAAGGCTGCCTCACACCTCTAATCCCAGCTCTCTCAGAGGCCACGGCAGGAGGATCCCTTGAGCTCAGAAGTTTGAGACCAGCCTGAGCAAGAGTGAGACCTCATCTCTACTGAAAATAGAAAAACTAGCCAGGTGTGGTGCTGGGCACCTATAGTCCCAGCTACTCAGGAGGATCCCTCTAGATCAAGAGACTGATGTTGCTGTGAGCTATGACAGTACAGCACTCTATTGAGGGTGACAAAGTAAGATTCTGTCTAAAAAAAAAAAGAAGAAAAAGTTTAAGTCCTTGGTGTGCTCCCACCTAATGGAAACAATGTAGGGTATATGGCCACCTCCCGGGTGCAGGACACAACCACAACAGGGACTTTACCTAACAAATGCAAACATTGTAACCTAATCATCTGTACCCTCCTATTAATCTGACATTTAAAAAAAGAGTTCAAGCCTGAAATGAGGCCAGATCCGATTTAAGCAGGAGCCACTCACACAGTGCCACCTGGTGGCCGCGTTAACGCACTCTGAGCTCCTGGGGACAGGCGACCCACATCCCTGGGAGCACCCCCCAGATCTGTGTCCCCAAAGACCACTGGATACAGAATCCTTGCATCTTCCAGAATAAACACTGTTATTGAAAACTCAAATACGTAGAATTAAAACATTCTGAATTGTGCTCTCAGAAAAATACCAAGACAGTTCATCACCAAGCTCCACAGAACACTCAGAAGGAACACCATGACTGCAACACACAAACTGTTCCCAGGGCTGGGACAGTGGGGCGAGTCCTTCAGCTCCTGCACAAGGCTGTCCGGTGACAGGCAAGCTGCTGCCAGTCCTGCTGCTCCCATCCTGCACTGTGTCCCCATTTGCTGCGAGGAGCAAGACCTGGTCTGGTTCTCACCAATGATCACAGTGAGCAAGGCCCCTGGCCTCTCCCCTGAACCACTTCCTGTCCTTGCCCTTTCTGTGGCGTTCTCCTATGTCCAGCACAACCAGCCCCAACAAGGGACCCCCCTTTTAGAGGAAGGACACACAACACCCCAAAAGATGCCCGTGCTGCCCGCCTTTGGTGTGATGGAAATGATGTGGACTCAATAGTGATGATGGATGCAAAATCACTAATTTGTCCATGTTAAAGGCTGAATTTTTATCATATGTGAATGTGTTATATCATTAAAATAAAATAGAATAAAACAAAACAGAATTTCTCTGTGGGATCCTCTTTTCCTGCCATTGTTGGTGCTCGCTGTGCCCCGCTGTGCTGAGCTGCTCTCTCTAGCCTCTCACTGTCCCCCTTCCTGTCCTTTGCTGCCTCCTCCTCAGATCCCACGGTCCTCCGCTTACAAGTCACCCTCGAAAACCTTCTCTCCTGTCCTCCGACAGGCTGTGTGTCCCACTTGCACTCTGTGGGCGTCTGAGCACAGAAACATTCACCCATGTTGTAGCTGTCTGTTTACGTCTGTGCAACCCCAAACACACAAGCCCTTGAGAGCCGTGTCCAGCATGCTCACCAGGGTGTCTTCCAAGCACATCACACAATCCCAGGAACTCCATCAACACCTGCTCAGTGTCACAGGTCCTTGGTCTTCTCTTCCAAAGAAGGTGAGATAGTTATTTTTCACCTCACAAATGAGAACACTAAAGCAGGAAGAAATGCAAAGAATGTTCCAGGTCCTGGCTGAGGCAGGTGGATTACTTGAGCTCACAAGTTTGAGACCAGCCTGAGCCAAAGAAAGACCCCATCTCTAAAAAACAGCCAGGCATTGTGGTGGGTGCTTGTAGTCCCAGCTACTTGGGAGGCTGAGGCAAGGGTATCATTTGAGCCAAAGAGTTTGAGGTTGCTGTGAACTGTGACACCACAACACTCTACCAAGGGCAACACAGTGAGACTGTCTCAAGAAAAAAAAAAAAAAAGAGTGTTCTAGGTCCCACAATACAGGGGCAGCCACCACTGAAGACTCAGACTTTTGACCACACAGCCCGTCTTTGCCACGGGGCCAGCAGTGTCTCTACATAGAGCTCCACAGTCACCCCTTCCCAGTACTGTCTGGCGGAGCTCACTGAGACAATATGATCTGGGAAAGGTGACAGACACACAGGTCCATGAAACAGATTGGAGAGCCCAGGGACAGACCCCCTGCATATGGCCAGCTGATCACTGGCAAAGGCACAAAAGCAGCTTGGTGGAGAGAGGACGGTCCTTCCAACAGCGTCGGAGCTTCTGGACGTCCACATGCAGACAGCGCGTTACTTGACCCAAACCTCACACCTTACTACAAGATTCATGCAAAATAGGCCCCAGGTCCAAGTATGAAATATTCAACTACACTATGTTCAGAAGAAACTGTCCTAACCTAGATCAGACAGAGCGTTCACAGACATGTCACTGATAGCAGAATCTGTCAAAGGGAGAAGGCAAACTGGGCCCCATCAAAATCATGAGCTTTGTTCTGTTAAGAGAAAGAGGGGAAGCTACAGACTTTGGGGGAAAGATCTTCCAACCACAAATCTGATAAGAACTCACATCCAGAATATGTCAAAAAAATTGTGCCCCCGAAACCCAATCAAGAACAGTTACCCCAAATAAAAATCAAGAGAAGCAGAGCAGCATCAACAGGGAAGAGGGCTTGACAGTGGCGAGCCGGTGGGCAGACAGGCACGGTGACCCCAGGACTCACACAGCCAGGCACTGCCTGCCTCCGTGTCCTACAGCAGAGGAGGACACAGCAGGCCCCTGAGTGGCTCTGCATGGAGGATGGCGGCCACGAGAAGCCATGAGAACCCACCTCTTCCTGCCTGCTCGCTGGGGACAGTTCTGCCCCAACCCCATGCACAGTCATCTCATTCTTCCTCACAGAGATGGGGGTTGGATGCCAATGTGCCCGCTGACAGGGGAGACATCTGGGGTCAGAAGGGAGGCAACCAGCAACAACCTAAACGTGACTTCCGGGCCGTGCTCACACCCTGCCCTGCACCAAGTTGGACCCCAGCCCTGACCTCTGCAGCCTCCTGCCCTGGATACATCTGTGAGGATTCCGAACTCCCACAGGGCAGATCTTGGCCCTGGAGGAGCCACCTGCTAGGACAGGGCCTCTGTGGTGAGCAGGAGGCTGGTGAGCAGCCCTGTCCCCAGTCTGAATCTCTGTCGGAAGATGGGTCCCCACAGGTGGGGACCTCTTCAACTCAGACTTCAGGTGTGAACACAAACGGTGTCTACAGGATCCACCCAGGACATGGGGTCCCAAGTCAGGGAGTGGACTGAGAAACCTCTGGCCTCAGGTGGGCAGCCATGGGCCCTGAGGGTGCCTGAGGGATGGCAGGTGATGAGGATGGCAGTCTGCTTGGCCAGGCCTCAGGGTCAGTAACTCACCCTGCCTGCCCAAACCCCTGGCCCATCCTCCAGAGGCACAGCCCTCCCTTTGTCCAAGACTGTTCCAGGATGGAAGTGTCTCTGCGTGTTCTCTGGGACCAGGTCCCCAGAGATCACTCATCCCCTCTGGGTGTCCTAGGAAAACAAGCCCCTTCTTCTCCTGACATGCTCAGGAGTGTGGACTCTGCTGTCCCTCCAGCTGAAGATGTGGTTGTCACAGAACAGAAGCTGCTTTGGGGCCAAACAGACAATCTTTGCCCCCAAACACCCCTTTCTGCTTGGCTGATATCATCGAGGAGTGGGGAGTGTTACCATGTGAGAAGAATGGGGCGGCCCAGTTTCTTACCTCCAATAAACTGGGGGTCTCCATGGTCCATGAACGATCCCAGGAGGCCAGTCCCTAACCCCGCTCTGCCCAGGGGCCCTGAATGCCCCATCACTGCCCCATCACCATGGGCAGGTGGGTGCCATCTGTCCTGCTAGGACAGCTGTGTGCCTGCGTCAGGGGATTCTGGCACATCAGGCCTCCCTGTGCAGGTGGCCCTGTTCTCACCTCCTCAAGCAGAAGCTAACCCTGGTCAGGGCAGCAATCTAGAGATCCAGGGCTGGGGCCACCAGGTCTGGTCCCTCTGTCCAGAGGTTCACCCAGCTCAAGTCTGGGAGGCCAGCAGAGCGGCCCAGGTGTTCTCTGGGGCTCTGGGGTATAGGACATGGTTGGGTTGCACTGTCCTGCAGGCTGGACATGAGCAAGACGTGGACACCCCATTGCCTAGGAGCCAGGGTTCACCCTGCAAGAGCAGAGGCAGGCGTGCTCCTGCCTCCAGGAGGCCAGCCCAGCCCTCCACTCTGGGGACAAAGGGCAGGGTGGGGGTCCCCAGGACCCCAGGACCCCTCACCTCGGCCTCTCTGGGTGGCAGGGATGCCATCCAGGGAGGACAGTGGACATGGGGCAGGAAGAGATTCCGTCTGTAGCTCACCAGTGGGTGCGGGACTCTGCTGTGAGTGCTCCCACCTTATCATCCAGTCTCAGGGATGGGTTTGTTTGTAGAAAGGGCTCTCTGAGGGTCCCAGCATCAGACCCCTCCCAGCACCTCTGCAGGGCCAGCCCAAGACTGAGGGGCTTGTGGAGCCAGGGAAAGTGATGGGGACAGACCTGGGGCTGGGTGGTCTCCAGACCGACAGGAGAGGAGGGGTGCCTGAGGTCTGTCCTGTGCCCCAGAAGCCAAGGAGAGGAGGGGGTGCCTGAGGTCTGTCCTGTGCCCCAGAAGCCCGCCTTGGCCCAGCCCTGGGTCCACAGTGGGAGGGGACCTGGGGCAGGTGGAGAGGACCCCAGTCTGGAGTCTGTCCTCACAGAGGATGGAGGGAGGGGATTAGGGAGCTGTGGGTGACCAGATGAGACAGGTGACTTGGTGCATCTGGAGGCTGCTGGCCTGAGGTGCAGCCAATGGCACCAAAAAGCAGTGGATGGGGCCAGGCCCGGGCCCCCTCAGTGGGGGCCTCACCCAGACCCCTAGCCTGGTACGGTCCTCACTTCCTCTCCCCAGCACACCCTGGAGAAAGCAGGAAATGCCCCCTGCTTTATGGAGGAGGGGCTGAACACAGAAATTTGGTGGATCCCCAGTGAAGTGGGGGCCATGAGCACAGATGGTGTTACTGGGTACAACCCCGTGTCACCAAGAGGAACGTTTCCCACTGGGCCTGATCCCAGGACTCTGTCCCTGTGGTTATTTTTGCTGTTGTTGTTGAGACAGAGTCTCACTTTATCTCCCTCAGTAGAGTTCTATGGCGTCCCAGCTCACAGCAACCTCAAACTGTTGGGCTCAAGTGATTCTCTTGCCTCAGTCTCCCAAGTAGCTGGGATGACAGGCACCTGCCACGAGGCCCAGCTATTTTTTTTGTTTTTGTTTTTTTAGAGATGGTGTCTCACTCTTGCTCAGGCTGGTCTCGAACTTATGAGCTCAGGCAATCCAACCACCTCAGCCTCTCAGAGTGCTAGGATTACAGGCAGAAGTCAGCACACCAGGCCCCTGTGGCTATTTTACCAAATCCACCACCGAGAGCAAAGGGCACAGCCTCTGTCAGCTAGGATATCCCTGCGGCTGGGACCCAACCTAAGTCTGTGGCCAGAGGATGTTGTGTCCTGGGGTCTGGAGGCCAGGCCACTGGAGCTCTACCAGCTAGGGGCGCTTAGCCCCAGGCCAGTGCACTGGGACCCTGAGACACAACCCAGCACTTGAGGGCCACTCTAGGAAGCCTGGCAGCTCGGCTGAGCCCAGCACTCGGGAGACCAGGTGAACAGATGAAGGGCTGGATGTGGTTCACCATGGAGACAACTACTAGACAGCAAGGTCATGTGGGAGAGTGAGGGTCCCCGGGGCCACTGCTGCAGCTGGCACACCATGCTCACCCAGGGACAAGAGGCCCGGTCCCCAGATTCCCTGCCCACCCTCTGAAGGTCACCCTGATGGGAGAGAATATGAGGCCGGGGCCTGGGCCACTCCAGGTGAGTCTGGGGACACTTCCTGGTGACCCGACGGGAGGAGTAAGTCTAGACTGGAGGTTATGATCCTGAGGCCTCACCTACTCTTTCATCCTGGGAAAGGAGGAGAGTCCTAGGTAGACCTAAACTCTCCCAAAAACCCAGAGCCGAAACTGAAATCTTCCACAATGCTCAGGCTCCCCTCCCCCTGAGGGTCATCAAGGCCTGTCTCACCAGAACATTCTTCCATCCGCACATGTCACTACCAGTATACAAAGGGACCCATCGCAGGTTCAAGGGGAGGTGTGGTTTCTCCTCTTGGGGAATGACAAGGTGAAGGCCAACAACCCAGGCAAATAGGAGATGCGGCCCCTCTATACTTGACCAGAAGCAGGACAGACAGGCCTCACCCTTTCAGGAGCCCAGTTCTCCAGCCTGAGGGGACGTCAGTGTCACACACCCTGGGCTCCTGGAGCCCCAGCTGTCCTCCCCGGCATCAGCAATGTCTTCCACGCCCTGCCCGGCATCTCTGCCCTAACATTTGGAAACTGAGAAAATGGATCATTTCCAGGCAAAACTGGCCCATGTGGAAGACAAAGACAGGCATTCCCCAAAGGACACCCCAGGGACCACCTGCATGGCAGGGCTGAGGTCCCCATGACCTTCTCAGGACGGGGACTCCTCACCCATGGCTTACTGACTGGGGAAGCTCCCAAGTCATCTTTTAAAGCATGCAGCCTCAATACCAAATCCTAGTAAAGACAGGGCCCAGAGGAAGCAGCTGGAAACCCTGTGTAAAATTCCAAATATAATCCCACAGGTCAGAAGCAGCAGATACTGGAGGAGTGACCAGTCATGGACAGGGAGGATGCGTTCCAGGAACCAGAGGCGGCTCCCAGCCCGGGGGACACAGTGTCCCACCAGCACTGAGTTAGAAAAGCTGGGGATGGCACTGCTGCGTTCCAGAAAGCTAGGCAATAAAATTAGGCAGCTGTGCACACGTTGTTAAAAAATTATTAAAGAAGGCTCAGCATCCATAGCTCAGTGAGTAGGGTGCTAGCCACATACACCGAGACTGGCAGGTTCTAGCCCAGCCCAGGCCTGCTACACAACAATGACAACTGCAACCAAAAAATATCCAGGTGTTATGGGGGGCGGCTGTAGTCCCAGCTACTCTGGAGGCTGAGGCAAGAGAATAGCTTAAGCCCAAGAGTTTGAGGTTGCTGTGAGCTGTGACGTCACAGCACTCTACCAAGGGTGACATAGTGAGACTCTGTCTCAAAAAAACAAAAAAAAAAATTAAAGAAAGATCTCAATAGAAATAAACTCAACATCATTTTAAAATTATTTTTAAAATAACCAATTCTAAGGCCAAGAGTGGTGGCTCACGCCTATAATCCCAGAACTCTGGGAGGCCGAGGCAGGTGTATTGCCTGAGTTCACAAATTTGAGACCAGCCTGAGCAAGAGGGAGACCCTGTGTCTAAAAATAGCTGGGCACTGTGCTGGGCGCCTGTTGTCCCAGATACTTGGGAGGCTGAGGCAAGAGTATTGCTTGAGCCCAAGAGTTTAAGGTTGCAGTGAGCTGTCCCCCCCACTCTACTGAGGAAGACAGAGTGAGACTGCCTCAAAAAATATACATATATATACACAAACACACACAAAAACATATATATATAAATTACCAGTACCAACTGTCTGGGGCCATTAGACAGAAAGAAGACAGCACAGGCCCCTGCCATCATCACTATGCTCAGAAACACTGAGCTGGTCTCAACCTGCACAACCCACAGCAAGGTAAAAGTCACTGTCACGCAGGTGAATGGTGTTCATCTCTCCTAGTGTGACCACAGTGTGACCACATAGCCACGTCCTGGGAACATGTAGCATCTCTCAAGACCCCTCAGCGTCAGACTGAGTAAGGGAATCCAAGCTGGACACAGAGAAGACACCGGACCCGGCCTTCCCTCTCCACGAGCAAATCACTGTGAGCAAGGCTGGAAAGGCAGTGGGGTCCTAGCTCCTCCTGAGTATTTCTTTTTTTTTTTATTCAAGACAGAATCTCAAGCTGTCACCCTCGGTAGAGTGCAGTGGCATCACAGCTCACAGCAACCTCAAACTCTTGGGCTTAAGTGATTCTCTTGCCTCAGCCTCCCAAATAGCTGGGACTACAGGTGCCTGCCACAATGACCAATTTTTTTTTTTTGCTGTTGTCATTGTTCTTTTAGCTGGCCTGCCAGCCTCGGTGTATGTGGCCAACGCCCTACCCACTAAGCTATGGGCACTGCCACCTCCTGGGTATGTCTGGTATCTGGGACGGGGCCATGGACACCACAGACAGGTCTGGAAGCCATAGTTCTGAGGTCCAGTTCTCCCAGACCCAGGAAGCCCTCCTTCCCTCCGCAGGACTCAGCTCCCCACTGTGACCCTGGCCAGCTGGCCTTAGGGAGCAGAAGCCCAGGCAGGAGCCACCACCTCTGCCTCCCTGAGGGGCCCAACTGGGTCCAGAGAGGACTGCTAGGGTAGGAACCTAGGGACAGGGAACAGGCCCCTGGTAGAGGGGAAGAGGGCAGGAGGTCCCCTTCCAGGAGAGAAGCAGGCCTGCCCTGGGCTGGCCTGGTCCCCATCTAGGTGGCTCAGATGGCAGGGGAAGGTCTTCTGGGGTCTGGAAGAGCTCTGGGTCTGACCAGCAGCAGTGGGAGGTCCTCAGTTGTCCCCTTGCCGGGACTGCTGGATGAGCTGGGCCCTGGACACCACCCTGCTCCAAGCACAAGCAAGACAAGGAGTTTTCTGGAAACAGAAACTTCCTGTCCTCCAGAAGTGCTGCCAATTTTGTTTTTGGTGGCCGTTGAGTCTTTGGTACCTTCTGAGGCTGACCCCTCCTCTTGGCCCTGCCACAGATAAAGAAGGAGGGCAAGGATGTTACCACCACACAAACAGCAGATCCATCTGGATGTGAGCCTGGCCCTGAGATATCACATCCAGGTGGTGACACGGTGCAAATAAGGCCACTGGGGGACAGCCGAGCATGGGGGCATCCAGATGGGGCATCCCTGGGGGAGGCAGGGGCCCCAGGTAAGAGTGTGACAGTCACCAAGGGCCCAAGGGTTCTCCTGGCCCAGGATGCAGCCAGCACCACCTACTGGACTCCAAGCCCTGGGCCAGTTGGGCACGTGGGCCGGAGGACAAGGGGCAACAGCCAACACAAGGCTGTGTGGTGAACCTGCTCCCCAGGCATGCCAGGCCCAGGGGTGGGACCTGTGAACAGTGGCAGGAGGAAGGGCTCCTGAGTGACTTCACGTTGGGGGAGAGCACATGGAGCGACAGGAACTCTCAGCACTGCCACTTTGCCAATCTAGCACCTGCTTACAAAGTTACAGACACCTTCCTCCAACCAGACCCAAATGTGCTTAGAGATGTTTCCCCAGATGATTTCAAAACTCATGTCCACCAAAAAAAAAGGGGGGGGGGGCAGGTGCAGTGGCCCACGCCTGTAATCCTAGCACTCTTGGGCACTCTGGGGGTCCAAGGCGGGTGGATTGCCTGAGCTCACGGATTTGAGACCAGCCTGAACAAGAGCGAGCCCTCGTCTCTAAAAATAGCCGAGCATTGTGGCAGGCACCTATAGTCCTAGCTACTCGGGGGGCTGAAGCAGGAGAATTACTGCACCTGAACCTAGTTTAAGGTTGCAGTGAGCTATGACAACACGGCACTCTACCAAGGGTGACATAGTGAGACTCTGTCTAAAAAAAAAAAAAAAAAAAAAAAAAAAGAGCAAGAACCCAGCCTCTCTTAAAAATAGAAAAGTTAGCCAGGTGTTGTGACAGGTGCCTATATGTAGTTCCAACTACTTGGTAGGCTGAGGCAAGAGGATCACTTGAGGCCTACTATTTGAGGTTGCTGTGAGCTGTGACACTACTGAGTCTACCCAGGATGTCCGAATGAGACTGTCCCCCCAAAAAACTCATGTCCTTGACAACCTCTTTGCCACTGTCACTGCTTTGTACATAACTGTGGAAAGTGTAAGCAGCCAAGATGACCTTCCACAGGAGAGCACGATGAGCACAGGGTGGTGCACCCAGGATAGAACACAGCGCTTCGATAAGGGTACGCGCCCTCACCAGACAGGGCAGGGAGTGTCTGCAGCTGCAGTTTGCTACCTCACAGAAGCCAGATCCTGCCAAGGACAGCTCACGGAGGCCAGAGCTCAAGCCAGCAAGGTGGGCAGACCCTGACAGGACCCACCTTGGGGGAGCTTCCAGGTGCCTCCTGCCTGCTGACAAGTCCCTCCCAGGAAGCTGAAGGACCTTATCCGACTCAGCCTCAGGTGTCACCCCACAGAGAGGGCCCCAGTGCTGCAGACTGTGGTGCACCTCAGCCTGCTGCTCCTACAGACCCCCTTCCCACTCACCTTGAGGACACGACAGACTGGGATGCTTTGAGAAGCCGCATCTGCAGCAAATTTCACAAAGCTAAGTCCCCTGTGCCCAAGGTGCCGAAGGGAAGCATGCTGAACAGACCCTGTCCAGCCCCAGGGCAACACTCATACACTATTTACCCGAGCCCCCACTCCTACCCCGCCAGGCAAGGGCGGGGAGGTGCAGACCAGGCGTGATGGGTTGGCCAGGGCAACGGAGTCCTCCTAGGCACTGAGCCAACCCAGACACATAACGGCAGGACAGCAGCAAACACACGTCCCTGCCAGGGCTTCCCTCCTCGCCTCTTATGCACAGCAGGGCCCCAGGGGGGCCACAGAAGAACCCACCTCCTCCAGGGGTGCTATCAAAGGAAATAGGGTATAGGCCCTGACCCCTCCCAGGGAGCCCCTCTCACTGATTCTACGCATCCCTGGTCTGCCTCCTGAACCCGACGTTTAAAATACGGGAATTCCTGGGCCTCCTTGTCCTGGCCTGGGCCGTCCCAGACAGCAACCTGTACCCTCCAGTGGGCTCCAGCCCCAGGTCCCCACCTGAGTCACCCTGTGGGCTTGTGAATAGTGAGGAGTACCCAGCACCCCCAGCTCTTCTGGGGCCTTCCTCCTCCTCCTCTGCTCTCAGAAGCAGCTGGGCCCCAAGGCAGGTGGGAACATTTGAGGGCATACGGACAAGACCCTTCCCATGCCCTCGCCCATCATTCTCCCTTGAAGGCCTTGGATAGGCGGGTCCCGTCTGTGAGAGCTGATGCTGTGCCTTCCCCCAAAGGCACAGAGCCCCTCACTACTAAGCACCCTCCAGGGGTATCAAGGCAGCAGCCCTGAGCCAGGGAGTAGGGAGAATCACGTGTCCCCACCCAGACAGGATCAAGGAGCAGGCATAGGAAGGACCCCTGCCCAAAGCCAGCCTAGAGATCAGGGGAGTGTGACCAGGCCAGTCCTGACATGGAGCAGGTGAGACACCACGGTGGAGACAGGCCCCATGTTAGGTGTCAAGGGGGCCAGGGGAGTATGACAGCCACTCCTGCCCGACTTCCGAGTTAGGGCTGAAGCCCAGGAAGAACAACTTTGCAGTGTATGAGGGTATGAGGCAGGATGACCCTTCCCAGCCCAGGGCAGCCTAGGGGGCCACATGGCTCCCCTGCCCCAGGGAGACACATCCCTCACTCTGGAATCAGTTGCCTGCAGGGAGGGCCGTGCAGGGACCACAAGGACTCCAGGGATCTAGGTGCAAGGACCCTAGAACTACAAGGGCCAGATAGGCTGGGGAGAAAATCAGCTGGCTCTCCGGCCACCCCGAGCACAGGACTGTCCTGGGTGATCCTGGGCCTGGGGCCAGTGTGCTGCAGCACCCAGAGCCCCCAAAGGGGTGGCTGGCCCTTCCCAGCCCGGCAGTACTGGGCAGCCCCCAACTCAGCCGCCTGTGCTTCCCCAACCCTTGCCTGGCTGTGCTGTCCCCCAGGCCAAGGCTCAGTGACATGAGGGGTTCTACAGAGCAGCCGGCCTCTTACTGGGGACCTCTGGGATGCAGGCTGTGACCAGTCGGTCCCCAGTACCTGATAGACCACAGGTGATTTGGAGATCCCTTCAATGAGCATCAATGCCTAAACTTGATACACCTGGATGCTGAGGGGGCCCTGATTTCCTCCTTATAACCTGGAGCAGGGTAGATGGGCACCTGCCCCTTCCCCATCTGCTCTGGTCACCCTCAGGACCATAGGACAAGACTCTTCCACCCAACTTCAAGCCCATCACGAGGCCCTGCCCAGCCCACAGAATCCCCAAAAGCAGAACCAGGGTCACCCCCGTCATGGCAGGGCCTACTGTCTCCCTGCCTTTGGGGGGCAGTGAGCAACACATCCCAATAGGACCCAGGACAAGCCCCCAGCAATCTGCCCTGCAGCCCCAAATTGCTCCTTAGCCTGAGCACATCTTTCTGGACCACAAAGATGGTCACCTGCAGAATGCTGGAGGAGCAGGTGAGCATAGGGTTCTCCCCTGCCCCTGCACAGGGAGCAGTGCTCCCCTGCCTTGTCCAGCTGGCCAACCCTTGGGGCAGAAACCCCCTCCCAGGAAAACAAGTCCCAGAGCTAGAGGCTCCCAGCCCAGCCCAAAGCCAAGCCCTAGAAGGGGAGAGGCACCAGGGTTGACGAAGGTCCCCCAGCAGCCAGGAAGACCACAAAGGGACCCCAGCCCCCTAGGGACCTAGGAGTTCCTGGCCATCAGCTCAAAGCAGAGTCAGTCCTGTGGGGGACATGTGTGAGTAGCAGGGACTGCCCCATCTGCCAAAGCAGCGTCTAGGAACTGCCAAGCCTTCAACACCAACTGGTCCCCATGGTGAGGGCAGAGCAGGGGCAGGAGAAGCACCCCCCAACCCCACACACAGGAGGCACTGGAGTGGACAGGCTCCCTTGCCAAGTGGCCTCCTCCTGGCCATTAACAGGGCCCTGCCCTTCAGGTTGGAAAAGTGCTCCCATCATAAACAGGAGAAAACAGGACAGCTGTGTGCATCAGAGGCTGCGTCCCAAGGTCTTCCCACCTCAGCTTAGCACGCCTTGGGGGAAAAGCCAAGAAGAGCAGCACCACTACAAAGAGCCTAAGGCCTCCCTCTGCACCTAAAACTCCCCACTTGGTTAAAAAAAAATAAATCTGCCGTTATCCCTGTCCATTGCTTTGGCACCCAAAACTGTCTGCAGAAAGCACTGGGCACCTTGAGCAGGAGTGAAGGGAGTTGCTGAGCCCAGGCCATGACCTCTTCTGTCTTGGAAAAGGCGGAAGCCAGCCGAGGGCAGGACAGAGCCAAGCTCCCCTTATGCCTCCCATATGGCCAGCCACATGAATGCTCTTCCCGCCTTGCAGACACCAGGGTCTACCATCCAATAATTTACTGCAATTCCACCTGGGCCCACAGGGGCCTGCAGAGGGCTGGGGGTGCAAAGGGCTGGGGTTCGGTGACATTTGGGCTGTTTATGGCAGTCTCTGCAAAGCGTCCCTGGGAGGGTCTGGGTCACCTCTGTCCAACATCCCTGGTTGACCAAGCTCCGGCAACACATCCTTCCTTCCTTCCCTTTTCCTTCCTTCCATCTGCGCTTCCTCCCTGCATCCGGCACCCCCACGTCCTCAGCCAGGACTGGGGCGGGGCACAAAGGATGTCTGCTGATTGCAGGCCAGGGGACCAGCAGAGCCAGGAGGCCCTGGGGTCATGAGAGTGGGCGCAGTGGCCACCCAGCTGCCAGGCGCCCGCCTCGCCTGCTGTCAGGACAGCACACACTTGCAGCTCATGCAGCCTGGGCCACTGTCGTCTGGCGGATTCAGCTTCCGCAGCTTGTGCTGCCGAATCTCACGCACCAGCGTGTAGAAGGCATCCTCCACGCCCTGGGAGAGGAGAAACCAGGTCATGGCAATGCAGCCTGGGAGCCTGGCAGGGAAGGAGACCTGAGGTCCCAGTCTGGGTGAGGGGATCCCTGCTAATGGCTCGGGCAGAATCCCAATCCCTGAGGCTCTCAGACTCCACCAGCCCTTTCCCTGGGCCCCACGTGCACAAACACGGAGCTGACCCCTGCTCATCTTGACACACCCAGGGCCACCGGCACTGGGCAGGCATACTCTGCAGCAGCCCGTCAGGAGTCAGGGTGGCTCAGGACCCTGCTGGACTCCAGCTCTGGCTCAGGGATTGAACACCCTGTACCCAATGCTTGTCTGATCTATGGTCCCAGTCTTGTCTGCTCCCATTAGCCCCATTAAAAGCTCAGGACCAACAGATGCCCATAGGATGCTCTGGGGACAGGAGGGGTCGGGCCCCAGGGTCACCGCTCCGGCCTGGCTCAGGGCAGCTCTCTCCAGGGACCTCCACCTCCCCTGGAGCTGTGTCAGCCCAGGACTACAGGGCATGAGCCCAGACCCCGGCCCTCGCCTCCCTCACTGCCCTGGCGTCTGGGGAGACTTACAGCGCGAGGGGCCGCTGGGTCACATGGGTCCCGGGGGGGTCCCAGAGGGTCCCGGAGCTGGAGCCAGAGCCAGAGCGGCTGCCCTGTGTCAAGGGAGAGGGCAATGAGCACTGCTCCCTGCCTGGGGCGGGGCGGGGTGAATCCCTAGCTAGCCAAGGGGTGGGGAGAGGGCTCACCTGCCGGGTCTTGGCTGAAGTCTCAATGTAGGGGAGGCTGTAGCTTCGGGCAAGGTCCTGGGCCTGTCGAGACTCCACGGTGCGTGCAGCCAGGTCACACTTATTCCCCACCAATACCATGGGCACATCGTCTGAATCTTTAACCCGCTTGATCTGCTCCCTGAGAGGGGGAAGGTGTGAGCTGGCTGGCAGGATGGGCACATGGCTGAATCCAAGACATGCAGAGAGAGGGCAAGGGGCCCCTGTGCAGGCACAATAGCCTCCCAGCCCCACCTGTGCCATGGCTGCTAGGCCAGCCACACAGGTGGCTCACCTGTACTGATGGATGTCCTCAAAGGACTTGGTATTGTTAATGGCGAACACACAGAGAAAACCCTCTCCAGTGCGCATGTACTGGTCCCGCATGGCGCTGTACTCCTCCTGGCCTGCGGTGTCCAGGATATCCAACAGACATGTTTCCCCGTCAATAACCACCTGCTTCCGGTATGAGTCCTGTAAGAAAACACAGACTTTTCTTAACAGAGAGTTCACAGAGCCAGTCCTCCCTTACACCTCTCTGCCCCTTCTCCCAGGGTACAAGGATGAGAGGGTCCCCCTCTGGAGGAGGCAGGACACCTCCTCTGGAGGAGGTAGTCACCATGGAGGATCTGGCTGTGTGGATCCTTGGCCACCTGGGCCATGGCCTGGGTCCTGCCTGAAGCAGCTATCTGAAACCTGGGAGGGTCATTGGGCTCACCTCTATGGTGGGGTCGTACTCGTCCACAAAGTGGTTCTGGATCAGTTGGATGGTCAGGGCGCTTTTCCCCACACCCCCAGCGCCCACCACCACAAGCTTGTATTCTGTCATGGCTCCTCAAGGGGTTGCAGCCAGCACCGCAGGGTCTCCTGCCCCACCTGCCAGAGAGGACAGTGCTCAGCCAGGGCCAGACTCACTGGGAAGGGCATCCAGTTCCATGGGCCCAGGAAGGTGGCCCAGCTGCTTTCCTGTGGCACCTCCAAACTAGGGAATGGAAGAGTGCCCCCAACTGACCCCCAACTGCACTGACTGACTGTGGGAGATAAGTCAGGAGCCAGCCCCCAAAAGCAGGGCTGACAGCTGGGAGTTCCTCCTAACCATGCACCCAAATTAGAAGTTGCTGGGTAGGCAGAAAGCCTAAACTGGAGGCGCCCCAGGGCTGAGGTTACCAGTCACCCCCCAGAACAGGTCTAGCCGAAATGGCATGCCACAGCCCGCCCTGGCAGGCCAAGCCAGTGCCAGCCAGCAACCAGCTCTGGGCCACCGGGAGTGTTGGTGAACCAACAAGTATTTACTGGATGCCTACTGAATGCCCGATGCAGTTCCAGGGGAGGGGGCAGAGCGCAGTGAGACAGACCCCCTACCCTCCTTGGCTCAGCGTACACTCCTAAGATCCTTACAACAAGGGAGACCCAGAATACTCTTCAGCCTGAAGAGATCTGTAGAAAATAAAAGGGCAGGGGCGGCTGGGAAGCTGACGCTGATGGACAGAAAAGACCGAGAGGAGGTGCAGGAGTGGGGAGGCTCAGAGAGGAGGTGGCCCGCAGCGGAGCCCCGACCTGCAATGCCCATCGCCGGGTGCCCGGCGCATTCCGGCCGCGACCCCCCTCCGTCCCAGCCGCTCCTGGCCGTGATGGCCGCCGGCCTACGCTCTTCCGAGGGCGCCCAGGACTCTGTAAAGGGGCCTGGGCTGGGCACCCACCACTGGAGGACACTTGCGGGACCCCGCGAACAGAGCCGGGGACACGGAGCCTGAGGGGGTGGGCGGGCGAGACGGCTAGGACGCCCCGGGCCCCGCCCCGCCCGCCGCGGCGCAGCCCCCGACGTCGCAGCGCCCCGCCCGGCGCGGCTCACCTGCGCCCCCGCCCGCCCGCGGCCTCCGAGCGGCGGCCAGCTAAAGGCCCGGCTCGCCCCGCCTCACCCACCGCCGCCCCCACCGGCCCCCGCCCTCCGCCCTCCGCCCTCCCTACCCCCGGACTCGGTCCGCTGGGGGGCTCGGGTCCGACCGACCCCCGCCCGCACTCACCGCTCACTGGCGCGACTACCCCAGTGGCCGGGGCGGGGGAGGGGGCTGGGGCCGGGGCTCTCGGCTGGCCCCACACATGGGTTCCGACCGCGGCGGGTGCGGCTCCGGCTGCGGGCGCAGGACGCGGGCAGCCGGGACTCCACAGGGCCCTCGCATGCCCCGCCCCGCGCCCGTCCGTCATCCCAGCGTGATATCCCATTGGCCGCGCTCGACCAGGCTGCACCCCAGGCCCGCCCCGCCCCGTTCCTCTCCGGTTGGTTAAGTGGCCCGTCAGTCGTAAGCCGGGGCCGGGCGGGGCTTCCGGGAATGGCCGGGGCTGGTGGGGTTGGGCTAGCCCAAGATGTAGAACCGAGTTCTGGGGCGCGGGATGGGAACAGCGGACAGGTGCGGCTTCCCCGGGACGAGGCCCAGCACTCCCCTCAGAACATACCAGACTCGCCAGGCCGGCCTCTGAGCCCCGCGCAGCCAAGCCGTGCCCCCAAGGCCTTCCCTGGCGGGTCTGCGCTGCGCAGCCACCGCGGACGCCCTGGGGCTGGGGACCAGGGAAAGGCTGAGGGTCCGCCGGCCGACTTCTGGAGCTGCGAACCCCCGGGTGGCTGCTGGGGTCAGCTACCCAGCCCTCGTGCCTTACAGGGGCAGCAGCAGCAGAGCGTCCGGGCTCGGGACTGCCCACGCGCCCCTCCACCGCACCTCCGGGCCGCCCCGCAGTTCTGGCGGGGTCTGATGCCGGGCACAGCGGGGCCTCGCCCAGCTCGGGCTAGCACCGCAGACACCCCCGCCCATTCGGATCCTCCCAGAGGAGCCGAGGTGCAGACGCCGCAAAAGGTCGGCGCTGCACCATGAACACACCGCGTCCACGAGTCCGACCTCGAAGTTGCCAGAGGCTGAGAAGAGATCTACCCCAACCCAAGCACAAACACGCAGTCTCGTCTTCTCTCCGACTCAGAACGACACGTCTTACGCATGAGTCTAAACTTCGAAGCAGAGCATAAATACATTCTCCTCATTTAAGAATGTGTGTCGAGGTCAGGCTCGGTCCTCCAGTGCCCAGCCCAGCCCCTTCCGCTGCTGAACCCCCACGCCGGTCCGTGCGGCCCCTAGGCTCGTCCCGGTGCCGTCGCAGCGTCCCACTCGCTCGGCGCCCACAGCGCGGCCCGGACAACAGCCGGCTCAGTGCGTCCCGGCGGACCCAACTGGCCTCTACGCCTAGGGCTGCGCTCCTCGGATGCGCTCTGGCGCTGGCCACACCTCCGAGCCTCCCACCTGGGAAAGCTGTGCACGAGGTTCTAGCACAGGCCGCCTTCGCGGGCAGCGCCCGGATCGTGGGTAAACACGGCACGTGGCCCGCGACCCCCGGACGCCGAGTCGCGAGGGGGCGTCACCGGCCGGCTGTGCCCTTCCCTCGGTTGAGGGCGCCCCTGGTCCGGCCCAGCTTCGCGGCGGTTCCTAGGGGGCGTGGCTCAGTCCCAGGGGCTGAGTCCCGAGGCTTATGAATATTTATGTATTCAAATAAGGACCGCCCATGTTGCCGTGGCAGCCGGGCCCGCAACCCCGCGGCCGGAAGAACAGTCCAGAGTCGGAGAGAGCGCCCTGCGGGCAGCGCAGCCACCGGGGCCTGACCTAGGCCCGGGCACCCGGGCCGAACGCTCAGGTGAAGTCCGAGTGCACCTTCGGGTCGGGGACCTCAAGACTCGCTCTTTTCTCTGGTGCCGGGGGGAACCTGAGCCGAGGGGTCGGTGCCTGGATGAAGTGGCTGAGCCGGTGGGCCGTGGCCTGAAGGGGCTTCCAGTAAGGGGTCATGAGAGGACCCAAGCCCTGTCCCTGCTGGGAGAGGTAAAGGGACCAGACTATGTTCTGGGGGATTCTGAGGCGGAGGCGATGAAGCTTGCCAGTGGGCTCAGGCCATGCCATGGACGCCAGCGGCAGTGTCTGACTGGGGGTCTAATAGGGACTTTGGAGCTCGCAGCTTCCAACTCCTGGGCCTTGGACGCCAAGGCCTTTGGGCTCAAACCAGACATATTCTGGGCCTAGCAGTGAGCAGGACCTTGGGCCAGCTGCTCTCAGGCATAGAGGGTAGAGGGTGGTGTGCTGGGCATCTGGGGGCTACCTGTCACCTCAACCAGCTCATACCCTTCCTGAGGCTGTCAGGCCTGGAGTAGTCCGGGGACACAAGCCTCTTGTGAGGCTTGGGGCAGCAGGGGAGATCCTGGCTGGAAAGTCTACCGACTCCTCGCTGGGCCTTACCTTCCCTGATCCTCTGTGTGTGATCACTTTCCAAACCAAGCCACTGAGGTACATGGAAACCAAGTGTCTTGTCTGGAGTCCAACACTCCTTCCCACCACCTCCATCAAACCGAGCTGACACTCCCTAGCCCGGGGCAACTCTGTAGACAAGAGGGAAAGGCTGAATCTTGAACATCCACAGCTGGTTAATAAATGATAAGTGCTCTGCTGGATGCGCTAAGTGGCTACAGGTGCATCTGCCATATTCAAGGATGCTTTTGGCAAACCTGCTCCTGCTGCTGTGCTCACGTACAGCCCATGTGCTCAACCTCATAGGGATGTGGGTGAGCGGAGGACAGTGGAAGAAGCTCAGTGTGATCAAGAAAAGAAATCTGGTACCAGGCACAGTGGCTCATGCTTACAATCCTGCCTTCTGGGAGGCCAAAGTGGGTGGGTCCCTTGAGCTCAGGAGTTCAAGATCAGCCTAAGCAAGAGCAAGACTCTGTCTCTACTAAAAATGGAAAAACTAGCCAGTTTTTATGCTGGGTTCCTGTAGTCCCATGTACTTGGGAGGCTGAAGCAAGAAGATTGCTTGAGCCCAGGAATTTGAGGTTGTTTAAGCTATAGGCACTCTACCCAGGGTGACGGAGTAAAGCTCTGTCTCAAAAAAAAAAAAAGAAAGGAAATCTGGGAAGGGAGAAAATATGGAAGGGAAGGGTTGGCTGAGGCCCAGCCTGAGGACGGAGGAAAGGGGCCAGAGAGGAAGGTGCTAGACATTCTAGGCAGACTTGTGGCTCTACACCCAGAAATCATGATGCCAGGGACCAGGGCCAGGTGCAAGCATTTGTGACTTTAAGGACCAGTACCAGGTGAGCCTGTTGAAGGTGGCCCACACTGGACAACCTCCAGGGGCTTCGGGAGGGGTTATAGAGAGACAGGGGTATAGGAGAGGTCAGGTCCAGGGGACCCTTTTAAAGACAGAGGAAAGTGGGCTTTAGCTGAGTACCAAACATTTGCACTGGGGGACTCAGAAAGACCCCAGCATTGGTCACACATCTGGCTCTGTCTCCCTTCTCATTACCTGGGCCAAGTCTCTCTAGTCAGGATGGGATGGTCAGGGCCCAGAAAGACAGCCCCCATCTCCCATACTTGCCCACTTCTGGGTGCTATGACCTCAGCCCGGCCTATTCCACATGCTCCTGGACACAGTGACAGGCCAGTCTCACTCTCTTACAGGTACTACCTGAGGATACATGCCACCTCCTTGCCCAGATGTTTGACCCACAACAGAAGACAGCTGTCTGCAGGTGAGGGGGCCTCAGCTGGTACACAGGTATGGTAGGAAGAGTGCCTGGCGTTCCTAGGCTCAGAGACCATCGGATGGGAAAGGACCACAGGGCCAGAGTCCCAGCCCTTGTGGAGCCTCCGGTGAGGCAGCCTGGAGCCAGCACTCCTGAAAGATGGGGAGGCACGCAGGGAAAGTATCCTGCCCAGGCACAGGGGTCCAGACCAAGGATGGAGGTAAGAGGGTGAGGCCATGCAGGCTGAGCTAAGACCAGGGTGGGTAGCATGAGCCTGCTGTGTGCAGGGGCATGTTAAGGGCCATGACAGGGTCTCGGCTGGGCTGCAGATCAGAGTAGCAAATTCTTTAATAGCTTTGTTCTCTGCCTCACCCAGCAGGTTAGTTGTGAATGGACCCAGCCTGGGACAGATCCCTCGGGCCTCGGCCAAGCACGGCCAGCATCCGGGTACGGGAGCTGGGCTGGCAGGGCCTGCACAACCCCTGCCCACAGAGGAAGGGTCGAGGCAGCCACAGAGAGCGGCTGGTGGAGCAGTACCTGTCCCCTGCCCGACTGGTAAGTGCAAGGCTGGGACCATGGCCACAGGCACCTTCAAGGGGTGATGTCCAGCCTGTCCTCAGCCCCCACCACTCCTAGTCTCCTGAGTCATCTTCAGCCCAGGCCCCAAAGCACCACAAGTGTCTGCTGAGCACCAGAAAGGAGGCCTTTCACTCCAGGGGGGGGAAAAGTTAAAACTCAGGGCACCCAAAACAAAAGTGCCAAGGGAGAAAGGAAACCCCCAACCAGGGAAAGAGCCCAGGCCTGCAGCTCCCAGGGTGGCTTCTGCCTGCACAGTCTGGAGCAGGCCTTTGTCTGGGCCAGGGGCTCCTCTTAACTGCGGGTTCCCATCCTGGACAACCTCGCAGCTCTCTCATCAGGGCCCTGCCTACCCACTTTTGGCTGCTCTGGTGAGAGGACCTGTTGGGTACTGGCACTGCCCAGGCCCTCCTTCCCGTACCAGCCACATTCAGAACTCACACTGCCCAGCAAAATGTCCACTAATGTGGAGCAGAGAGTGACCAGGATCCTGGCAGAGAATGACTTCACACATCCTAGAAGGACTTTTCCAGGAGGCCCAGGCAGGCTGTACACTGTGGATTACAGTGGGTCTTGGCAGGCTCAGCGCTGCTCAGATGGCCTGGCTCCAGGCTGTGGGCACAGTAGGGGTTCCAAAAGTCTCATTGGAGACTGGCAGCCCCAGGGCAGTGGTCCCACCAGCCAAGCACAGCCACAACATCTGATCATGTCCCATCCACTCAAGAGTCCACTGGCCATGCCATCAATGGCCAAAGTCAACATGGCTAACACAGAGAAATCTTCATTCTCTGCTCCTGCAGGAGCCTTACAGGGTTCTATGGCCAAAAGCATGGACATAACTGGGAGGGCTTGCCAGCCAGGACCATGGCTGACTTCTGGTTGGTTTCTGCAGCAGGCCCTGGCCCAGGTGGATGACCTTCAACTGGTGCGGGTGCTGGAGATGTGTGTGGACACCCGGGAGGGCAGCCTGGGGAACTTCGGTGAGCGCACACCCACACCCCACCTCGGCCACACCAGGCCACCCTCTAGAACAACCGACATCTTTCTGGTTGTGAAAATAGTGCTGCCTGACATTTGGGGGGCAGTATGTCTGTGTCCTTGGAATTGACCCCTGAACATGACATCTGAGCACCAGGTGCTTCTAAAACTTATTTTGAAACAATCTTGAACTTACGGAACAAAAAAAGCTCATATACCCTCACCTGATTCCTCATCATTCACGCTTGCCACATCTGGATATCATTCAGTCTCTACACTCACACTCAGGTGCACATATACAGTCACAAATACACACAGTCACTCATGTACACTCACTACACACACAGAGTCACTCGCACACACACACACTGCACACACTCTCACATAAACTCACACTCCACACATTTTCCTGAGCTGTTTTGGTGGTTCTCAACCTGTGGGTCGCGACCCAGAGGAACTATATTAAAGGACCACGGTATTAGGAAGGTTGAGAACCACTGTGTTAGTTGCAGACATACCCCTTTTGCCCTTGACCCTTCAGTGTGTAGTTCCTGAGGGAGGGCCATCGCCTAAACACTCACGGCACAAGTCAGGACACACACCGGTGCATGACCCGTACTGCAGACTATATTCAAATTCACTAGCTGTCCCAACTGTCCTTTAGAGCCTTCCCATCCAGGGTCATTGTGGGCTGTTTGCATTCCTGATTACAATCAAGTTAAGCAGTCCTCTTGGTTGGTCTTGTTTTCTGTTTTGCAATTGCCTATTAAGTCCTTGACCACTGAGTTTGGCTACTCTGCACCCATGAGGTCAGTCTAGCCCTTCCTGTCAGGCCTGGTCTGGGCCACCTCTTCCCACGGCTGCCCTATGCCTTCTCTTTCACCACCCAGGGACTCTGTGCCCTAACTTTCAAAGGACTCAGCTCTCAGAGTCTGTCACTGAGGCTTTCAGCCACACAGGGACACCGGCTGGGGTGTCGCAGTGACTGGGCACATGCTGCCTGCTGACGAGGTGCCTGGGGTGCTTGTGGGCCATGGGAGGTAGCTCTGGGGAGGGCCCAGGCTTTGGGCCCCACAGAGCACTGGCCCTACCTATGCCAGCCTACTTCCTTCTCTAAGCTAATGTCACAGTCCAATGGCCTCCTGGCCTTTAGGGACAGCCCGTGCCATCCTACTGCTTGGTGCTGCTTCCAGAACCTGCTTCCTTCAGGCCAGGCTGCACACGTGAGGCATGTGGCTGTGAGGTTGCCAGGGGCTCTGGGCAGCTGGACCCAACCCTAACAGCCAGGCCCTGCAGAGCCTGGCCCCGGGTGGCCAGAGGAGCCCACAGTCCCTGCAGCGGCCCCACAGAACCACCCCGTCCCTGCAGTGCTGTCTGACCAACAGCACTGACACCTACGGAAGACATAAATGACCCTCCCTCTGCGGCCCACAGGGGTGCACCTGCCCAACCTGAGCCAGCTAAAGCTAAATGGCAGCCGCCTGGGCTCCCTCAGGTAAGTGCCTCCAGGTGGGTCCTACAGGGGTGCAGGGGACTGTGTGGTGGGCAAGTGAGGGCCCCAAGGGCCTAGAGAGCCATCCTGTTGGTTGCCTCTCAGAGTCTGTCCTGACCCACGTGGCTCTGCGGAGGGCAGGTGCAGGTCCCTCTCAGGTACGGCGTTTGCATCTCTGGGGCAAGCTCCCTCCTAGGTGGCTCTTTGTTGAAAGGAGGAGGTCCTGCCCCCAGGTGTCCTGAGGTCTCTGGCTTCTGTGCAGCCACTGCTCTTATCCTGCCTATCAACAGGAGGGATAGACACAGAGCTGGGGTTAGGGTCAGGGTGGTCACTCCAGGTTGTGTGGCCAACAAGCCCAAAAGGGGCTCACTGACCTCAGACAAAGAGACCCCAAAGCCAACCACAGCATAGGGGCTTCTACCACCCTGCACCTCTCCCTGCAGCCCAGGCTGTTGGCCACACCGTGAGTCTAAGAGCCAGGGGTGGGGCAGGCAGGTGCCCCCCACAGCAAGAAGGAGCAGGCTGAACTTCTCCATGGAACCAATGCCAACCACAGACCCCATGTAAAACTCAAGTCCCCTGAAATGGGCTTAACTGATGAGAAAGCTCAGTGCTCTCATGCCCAGTCATCTAATAATTAAGAGACAACACTGCAAACTGAAGACAAGTTAATGGTTTTTGTTTATCTCACTGGACTGGAAAGAACAAAGCTAATGGAGCATCAGACCTCATTTTGGACAATTTAGGAAAGCAGGTTTCATGAAAACACTGACAATTTTCTGTAGCCCAGGCCTGGTAGGATAAGGAGGGGAAACCCAATCAAAATTCAAGAAATATTCTCCAGCTATTTGAGTTGACCTCCAAGCACTGCACCCAGAGATTTCAAAATTCAAGAAAATTCTCTAGCTATTTGAGTTGAGCTCCAAGCAATGCACACAGAGATTTCCAGATGCAGATAAAGGCATTTATTAAGCAACTTCACCTTAAAGGTTTTCTCAATTTTCCTTATTTACACTTGTGTTTATCAAATAAATATCACAAGGAATTTGATAAAACACATGAAGATCCAGAAATGAAAGTAAAGATAGTACAGAGATGCTCTGGCTAGGGCAGAGAGCTGCTGGTTACTTAAAGTGACACCCATGTCCTTTTCTTTTCTTTTTTTTTTTTTTTTTGAGAGACAGAGTCTCACTTTATCACCCTTGGTAGAGTGCTGTGGCATCACAGCTCACAGCAACCTCCAACTCTGGGTTTACATGATTATCTTGCCTCAGCCCCCCAAGTAGCTGGGACTACAAGTGCCCGCCACAACGCCTGGCTATTTTTTTGTTGCAGTTAGGCCGGGGCTGGGTTCGAACCCGCCACCCTCGGTATATGGGGCTGGCGCCCTACTCACTGAGCCACAGGCTCCACCCGACACCCAATGTCCTAACAAAGGCATCTGTTCTTCAACTTAATTGAGGAGCAGGAGCCAGTCTCGGTGGTTCCACCCCTGTAATCCTAGCGTTCTGGGAAGCCGAGGCAGGTAGATTGCTTTAGCTCATGAGTTTCAGACCAGCCTGAGCAAAAAGCAAGACCCCCCTGTCTGTACTAAAAAAAATAGAAAAACTGAGGCAAGAGGCTCACTTGAGCCCAAGAGTTGAAGGTTGCTATGAGCTATGATGCCACGACACTCTACCCATGGTGACAGCTTGAGACTGTCTCAAAAAAAAAAAAAAAAAAGAACATCTCCAGTGTAAAGGCCAACAACAAATTAGCACAAAGAACAATAAAAATATATAAAAGCACATAAAATTAAATTAAGCATTAAAATATAAAAGGGAAATAATTGGCTCGGTGCCTGTGGCTCAAGGGGCTAAGGCACCAGCCATGTACACCTGAGCTAGCGGGTTCGAATCCAGCCTGGGCCCGCCAAACAACAATGACAGCTGCAACCAAAAAATAGCCGGGCATTGTCGTGGGCACCTGTAGTCCCAGCTACTTGGGAGGTGGAGGCAGGAGACTCGCTTGAGCCCAGAAGTTGGAGGTTGCTATGAGCTGTGACGCTACAGCACTCTACCCAGGGCAACAGCTTGAGGCTCTGTCTCAAAAAAAAGAGAGAAGTAATTATAAAATTAAGAAGTATGATACACTATTTGTATTAATAACAAAACAAAATAATTCTCAGGCAAAATGATTAGTAAAGTTTATAAAAGTATACTTAGTCTTTAGTAATGACAGCAAAAAAGGTAATGAATTTTTAGTTTGAGTTATTGAATCCTAAAATTTGGGCAAATGATGTTTACAAATCTCCATGGGTTGAAAGTGAACAAAAATTTGTAAAAAGGAAACTAATTAAGGCCGGAAGAGGTGGTTTAGGCCTATAATCCCAGCACTCTAGGAGACCAAGTTGGGAAGATCACTTGGGCTCAGGAGTTGGAGACCAACCTAAGCAAGAGTGAGACCCCATCTCCACTAAAATTAGAAAAACTATGGGCGGCACCTGCCCCATATACCAAGGGTGGCGGGCTCAAACCCGGCCCCGGCTAAACTGCAACAACAACAAAAATGGCCAGGCGTTGTGACGGGCGCCTGTAGTCCCAGCTACTCCAGAGGGTGGGGCAAGAGAATCGCGTAAGCCCACAAGTTGGAGGTTGCTGTGACCTGTGTGATGCCACAGCACTCTACCGAGGGCCATAAAGTGAGACTTTGTCTCTACAAAAAAAAAAAAACAACTAGCCAGTCATTATGATGGCTACCTGCAGTCCCAGCTACTCTTGGAGACTAAAGCAGGAGGATCACTTGAACCCAGGAGGTTGAGGTTACTGCAAGCTGGACTGAGGACATGGCACTCTAGCCTAAGAGAGAGAGAGTGATACTCTGTCTCACACAAAAAAAAAAAAAAGAAAAAGAAAGAAAGAAAAGAAAAGAAACTAATTAAATAGGACAATTCAATGAATTACTTGGCTTATCACAAAGATAATAAATATATTAGGCAGTTTTATAAAGCTTGGAAATCATTTTAATGCGGTACCTATAATAAGTTCATCAGAAGCTAAGAATTCAGCCCCTGAAATATCATTGATGTGAAGAGGAATGTTGTTTTGTTTTTCTTTCTTCCTTTTTTTTGAGAGACAGAGTCTCACTCTGTCACCCTGGGTAGAGTGCTAGGGCATCATTACTCACAGCAACCTCAAACTCTTGGGCTCAAGCAAACCACTTGCCTCAGCCTCCCCAGTAGCTGGGATTGCAGGCACCTGCCACAACCATTGGCTATTCTTAGAGACAGGCTCGCCATCTTGCTCAGGCTGATCTTGAACACCTGAGCTCAGGTGATCACCCACCTCTCCCTCCCAAAAGTTCTAAACCAGTGTTTCTCAACCTTTCTAATGCCACAAGCATTTAATACAGTTCCTGAGGGTCACAACCCACAGGTTGAGAACTGCTGCTCTAAACGCACAAGCTGGAGTTGCCAAATGGCCCCTGGCTCCTCAGAAGAGGCGCTGAAGGTGGGCATGCTCCACCTTGAACCAAGACTTCAGCACAGAAAATCAATCTCATGATCTCTGAAGTTCAACAAGTATCTATTAAAATACTTCATGGACAGTTTCTGACAATTTAATTGCTTGCATTTCTCAGGTTACCAGGGATGTGGAGCCTTGTACTGTACAACCTGTGCTAATTGTTCAGGGGCTTTTGTCCTTTCTGGTTGATTTCTAGTTCTTAGTGGATTCTGGTGCGTTTTAGACTTTGCAAGACTCTTTACTCAGTTCCTATCTACTCTGAGCGTCCTTCAGCTAAACAGACCCTGCATTTTGGTCTGTCTCCATCTGTCAGTGCTGGCCAACACCTTGAATGCTATTTAGGAAGCTGGTCCACACCGAAGGCCACAGGGACAGCCCCCTTTTCTATTTGCTTTATGGTCTCCCTTCTTCCTTGTCAGGCCTCTTGCCCAACCTACCTGCAAAGTCACCTTCAGTTGGTGCGTGAGGATGGGACCGGGCTTTGTTTTCCACCATGTGGTGACCAAGCATGCTGTCATTTCCCTACCAATTCGGGTCCTGTCTCTGTTGTTCACCAGGTCCACATATGCTTGTGGATATGGGCAGGAGCCCCTCCCCAGGGCCCTCCCTGGGCTGGCAGTCTCCCTCCGCTCAGCTCTGTCACGTCTGTTCGCAGCTGATTCCCTTCTCTTCACTGTCTTTTTCCCAAGCTGACCTGTTTCTGAACTCACATATTCCTGCATTTGAATTTCACAGTAAGCTTATTGGGTTTTTTATTTATTTATTTATTTTATTTATTTTTTTTTTTTTTTTAAGAGACGGTGTCATTCTGCCACCAGACTGGAGTATAGTGGCACTGTCACAGCTCACTGCAGCCTCCAACTTCTGGGCCTCCTGAGTATCTGGGCACCACCATGCCCAGCTCTCATGTCAGGTTATCTTTATGTTTTTTGTTTTGTTTTGTTTTGTTTTGAGGCAGAGTCTCACTATGTTGCCCTGGGTAGAATGCCGTGGCGTCACAGCAACTTCAAACTCTTGGACTTAAGCAATTCTCTTGCCTCAGCTGGGACTGAGTAGCTGGGACTACAGGCGCCTGCCACAACACCTGGCTATTTTTTGTTGGAGTTGTCATTGTTATTTGGCAGGCCCAGCCCAGACTCAAACCCAGCAGCTTCAGTGTATGTGGCTGGCACCCTACTCACTGAGTTATAAGTGCTGAGCCATCTTTATGTTTTTGTTTTTGTTTTGAGACAGAGTCTTACTCTGTTGCCCTGGGTAGAGTGTTGTGGTGTCACAGCTCATAGCAACATCAAACTCTTGGGCTTAAGAGATCATCCTGCCTCAGCCTCAACTAGCCACAATGCCTGGCTAGTTTTTCTATTTTTATTAGAGATGGGGTCTTGCTCTGGCTCAGACTGGTCTCAGACTCCTGAGCTCAAGCAATCCACTCACCTAAGCCTCCCAGAGTGCTGGGATTACAGGTGTGAGCCACCATGCCTGGCTCAAGTTGTATTTTAAGGACCAAAAAAGTGAAGGTCTCCTCTGACGGCACAGAAACAGTGGAGGGAGGAGGCAGCAGGACAGTGCCTGTGCAGCCGGGTGGAAAGAAGCTTGAACCTCCACACCAACTGCACGGCCGCCTCAGCACAGAGACAGCCCCCACATGAGTGAGTTGAAGATCAGGGAGTTCCCGGCAGCTGCTCCTGACGAAGGACACATCATTCCAGACAATTAAGAGATGACTGGAGCAGCCGTTCCAGGCAGTGGATGGGGGCAAACTCGGCGTCTATGTATTGGAAAAACAGACTAAAGTACATATGGGGCTGAGGGCAGCAGAATGAAGCAGAAAACCTCACTGGACAGGCTAAAGGGCAGGATGGGACACAAGCCATGGGGGCTGGTGAACTGGAGGTGTGTTGCTGTGGAAAGCCTAAAACCTAAGGGGGTGTTTTCACAAGGCAGAAGTGCAGGGACAAGCATGACACATCAGACAGAAGGGCAGCCTTCTGCCCTGGTATGTGCTTCAGGGACCTGGGGAGGCTGGTGTGGCTGTAGAGGGGTCGCACAGGAGAGACACGGTGGGAACACAGAGACATCAGCCCAGATCCACCACCCGCTACAGCTACTGGCTCCACCAAACTAGCCAGCTCACCGCCTGCCCCAGAAGCCCCTCCACACACCAGTGTACCCAGTGGCTCTGGCTTCCAGGCAGCATGTCAGATGCTTCCTCCAACTGGAATGCTCGGGAAGCTGCTTGCAGCATAATTAGGAGCACTATGACACCTGCAGGATGAGGGGGGAGCAGCTGGCAGGGCCAAGCTGTCCACCAGGAAGGCGATCCCAGCGAGGCCCTCCAGGGGTTGGCAAAGGTGGAGGACATTGTCCCCGTGCCAGATACCAGCAGGCCCCTTCCTCGGCTAGAGGCCACCAGGAGGCAGCTGCATTCAGGTGGTGGCTGGACTCAGGGCCCTTACTGACCACCCAACCTGTCTCCCACAGGGACCTAGGGACCTCTCTGGGCCGCCTGCAGGTGCTATGGCTGGCTCGCTGTGGCCTGACAGACCTGGATGGCATCAGCTCCTTCCCAGCACTGAAGGTGGGTGTGGGTGCCATGGGCGGGGCGGGGGGTGGTGGCCTGGGCCAGCTGGCCCTAACTAAAAAGCCCCCGCTGCCTAGGAGCTCTATGTCTCCTACAATAACATCTCCGACCTGAGCCCATTGTGCCTGCTGGAGCAGCTGGAGGTGCTAGACCTGGAGGGCAACAGCGTGGAGGACCTGGGGCAGGTGCGCTACCTGCAGCTGTGCCCACGATTGGCCACACTCTCCCTGGAGGGGAATCTGGTGTGCCTGCGGCCAGCCCCTGGCCCCTCTGCAAAGGTGCGTGTGTTCAGGAGGGGGTCACCTATGGCTCTGGTGCTGGGGCCGTCTCATGGGCCAGTGGCCTTTGTGCCCACCTGCATCCTGGGGCTTGTTCACCGTGAGCAACCCTTTCTCTTTGATTTGATTGCTGGTGCATTCTCCTGGGCCAAACTCCATCCCCCAGGGCTGCATGCACACAGGCCATGTCCCTCAGCATACATGTGCTCCCCAAGAGGTCCACAGATATGCCACCTGCCACCCACAGACTCCCGCACACGTGCATCCACAAATGTGCCTGTGCATGCCCTGCATGGGAACATACTTGTGTACAGTCATGGGCCCACACATGCCCTGCTGAGCGCTGACACATGTGCACGCTGCAGGCACTGTGCAGCATGCAGACCCACACACCCTTGGTGGTCCATGCCCTGCCCTGCCCCTTGGTGGACTTGGGGGTGGGTGCCAGGCCTGCCACTGCTCACCCTCCACCCTGCAGGCACCCAAGGACTACAACTACAGGGCAGAAGTGAAGAAGCTTGTGCCCCAGCTGCAGGTACTAGACGAGGTGCCGGCCACATGCCAGGGCCTGCCAGCGGCCCTGAAGCTGACCCAGGACTGGCTCATGGTGAAGGAGGCCATTCAGAAGGGCAGCATCTTCCCCCGGCTGGGTAGGCTGGAGGCTCCCCTCTGAGTCCTGCCCACCCCCACTGTAGAGGAGGTCTCTATCAGCCCCCCAGGGGAGAGATCGCCACCCCAGCCTCCCAGACCTTCGGAGATGAGGGGGCCACATCTCACACTTGCCCCCAGCCTTAGTAGCCTGTGGTCTGCAGAATTACACATATCACCCCCAGGCCAGGACATGATCCCTGTGAACAGCACCTGGTGGGTGAGGAGTGAGCATAGAGGTCTCTCTGGAAGAAAGGAACATCAGAGGCCAGCCCTGGGGCATGCAGTCTGGGCATCCAGGCCCTGGTCTGTGGGCAGTCTGGAGTGGGACCCTGGCTCCAGCCTCAGTGACCTCTGATTCTAACTCTCAGCAGATCGTCCCCAAGGAGCCCCTATGCAGAGACTTGACCCTGAGCTGTCACTTTCTGAGACCCAGCCCCTGGCCCCCAGGCCCTGGCCCTTCTCCCTGCTGATCCCTGGGAACCCACGGCCTCAAAGCCTGCTTTCTGAGGACCCAGCCCCAGGAGACAACGCCAGCAGCCTCACCCATGGTAACTGACCTAGCCTGGCCTAAAGCTCACCCAGCAGCCCCTTGACACAAACCAGGCCCAGCCACACCATCTTCCTCAGGTGCTGGCCAAGTCCTCTGTGGAAACCCCATCAAAGGCCTGCGAGAGCGTAGGCACCAGTGCCAGGTATGCCCTCCCCCCTCTATGGCAGCCCAGCACCCCAGGGCTCCTGCCCTGACAGCACCCTGCCCTATAGCCATTCCAGGGTTGGGGTCTCCAAGACATCCCTCTTCCTCCTCAGGCCTGGGTGCCCCTGGAGCAGCTGCCTCCACATAGGCCAGATCTGGACACTAGCACCTCCACCCTAGGGCCTGACCCTGCAGACAGCTGTGACCTTCTGGACTTGGCCAGGCTTCGGGCCTGGCAGGAGCTGGGCCCACAGTGGGTACCCCTGCCCTCCCACCTGTGTGTCCTGTCTGGTATGGGATGATTGGGACTGGGGGGTGCACTAGCTAAGCTGTCACTGGTCCCCAGGATGGCCAGAAGAGCTGGTCATGGGAGCCCAAGGCTAGTGGGTCCTCCTGGAGTCCCCTACTAATTTCAGATTGGCTCTAAGAAGGGACAGGGCTGCAGCTTCTCCCCCTGCCCTACTCTCCTTCCCCCATAGGCACCCAGAGTCTCAGCAGGAAGGGGTCACAGGTACCCAGGGTCCACGAAGGGTCCCTGAAGAACAAAAGGACCAGGCTGGGCCCAAGACTCCCTGCAGCCCTCTGAGCTTGGCCTCAGGTACTAAGACTATCCACCTAACTACAGTGCCTGAGAGTGACCCCACACCCCAACTCAATGTGGGGGCTTACCTCAGATCAGCAGGAGCCAGCCTGGAACTCCCTTCTTCGGCTGTCTCTGAGAGGGTCTAACAGGAAGGTACTCTTCTGGGGTTGGGCTTATAGCCTATAAAAGCCAATCCCAAGTCTCTCCTTCCCCCAGTGAGACCACCCAGGCTACATACCAGAGAGGGCATTTGGCATTCCAGAAAAGGGTGGTCTAGACCAGGAGGGTGGAGGGCAGTCTGGACCCAAAAAGTGAGCCATGCTAGGTGTGTAAGCTGGGGCAAGCATGCTGGCAGGCAAGACATGCCCATTGGGTAGTTATCAGGGGGCAGGCAGAGGCCTCAGTGGGAGAAAGGCCACCAGGCCCACTGGAAATCAAGGGAGGGCACCACCTCTCACCCAAAGACAGGACCTGTGGCTGGGCTTTGGGGACATAGGATTAAGCCAGGCAGGGCCCTCTCCTGAGGACACTGGCTTCAGAGTAAACACAGATGCAAGGCAGAAGGGCTCTCACCAGGCATGGTGGGCCTGCCTGGAGAGGGCCACTGCAAGCAGGCAGGGGAGGGGAACATGTACCAGCTGGTGTCTAGAGAGGGGGCATAGTAGTGGGCAAGGACTGTAGGGCAGAGGCAGTGCACCTGCAGCAGGGTGGTGGAGGCAGAGCTACTGGAGCAGTGGCCAGGCAGGGCTCAGGCTCCTGAGCCAGATGCCAGGCCAGGAAGCACTGGAGGGCCAGGACCAACTGCCCTATGAGTAGCAGAGCCTTCCTTTATAGTGAAGGTTTAGGAACTGACCAGGGACCAACAGCCTGTGACCAGGCACTCAGGCACAGGACCCTGGTGACCCAAACCAGAGCCCAGGCCTATGGCCTCTTTCCCTGATGGAGGTGGGCTGGGGGGCCCACCACATCCCCAGGCTTCAGACCTCCTCCACCTATTAAGCCTTTTGTCTGACAACCTTTTGGATGTGCTGTCCCTTTCTGTTTCTAGAGCCTTTCAGGACCTTGAGCTTCCACCTGACTCCTTCTCCTCCCAAATGCCCAATGCCACCTGATTCAGGCAGCACCTCCTCCTGGGGATCTGCAGACCTGCCCTCCAGGGGGCATCCGCTCAGAGCCTTGGGCAGCTTGAGGCCTGGCCTGGGTGAGGGGCCTGGCCTGGGTGAGGGGGTGGCTGCAATGACTGCCCTGAGAGCCCTGGAGGTGGCCTCAAGCCTCAGTCCTCGAACTCAGGGATGTCCAGGTCCAAAGTCAGCACCAGACCCAGCACCAAGACACCCAGGCCTCCGGTATCGGCGGCACCTGAATCCTGTTGCTCAGTCACACCGTTAGTGCACACATACCATCCCCCTCCACTGCCAAGCTTGCCTGGACTAGGGCCAAGGATCTCATGTGGTCCTGCAACCCTACATGGACTCTGGCCTCAGCAGACCAGAGCATCTGGGCTGCTGTGTTGTGGGGTGGGAGGTGAGTCTGGCCCTGGAGAGGACCCTCCTGGTAGAGGAGAGTGGGAGCTTGGGACTAGCTAAAGGGGCACAGAGGCCAGAGCCCAAGTTAGGACCCAGGCTTGGGTTTAGCCTGGATAGGGAGGGTCCAATCCCCATCCTTCCTTGGGGCCAGGCTTTCCCCAGGAACAGCCCTAGAGCCAGGCCTGTCAGACATCTCCCCTGATGCAGGGGCCTGAGCTCAAGAATCCAGAACTGGGGGTAGGAGCCTATCTTCCCCTTCGAGGGTCCTCCAATTGTCCGTGGGTCCCAGGTGCTTGCACTAGACCGCTCAGGGTGTGTCCAGGCCTCCCATACTTGGGGGATTTGTGGGGTTCTCACGCAGGCGTGGGACAACCAGTTCCCTCCTCTGGGGGCAGGATGGAAATCATTGTCAACTCTCAGCTGTACAGAATGTGGTTTACTTTGTAGGCAACGTTCGTTCAATAAATTATGCAGCTGACAGTGCCTGCCTAGCCCCACACTCCCCCTGCTGTCCTCTCCCGCGCCCCTACACTCGTCGGCACGCGTCCACAGTGACCGGCAGGCAGCTGAGAAAGCGGAAGCCGTATCTGCTCTCTGCTGTGCGCTGCACTGACAGCGCCACCATCGGGCAGCCCGGATCCACGCTCTTCCGGCACACCTGGGTAGCGCGGAGCCCTGAGAGCGCGCCAGGCGGGACAAGGTGGGGTAGGGGCGGGGAGGGGCTGAGAGTTCAGAGGAGGGAGCTGGGTGGGGTGGGGCCGGAGGGGGAGGAGCCGACAGGGGTAGGGTGAGGAAGGGAGGAGCAAGCAAAAGTATGGGCGGAGTGGGGAGGAGCGGGAGGAGCCCCGAGAGGCCGGGAGCTAGCGGGGCAGGGGAGGAGCAGCAGGCAGGCCGTGGATAAATTAGGGAGGAGCCTGGCGGGGTAGGGACGCACCGGGCGGAAACCCGGAGTCCAGCACACTCGCGCGCACTCACCTGGACCTTGAGCTCCTTCTGAACCTGGCAGTCTTCGGGGCCCAGCGCAGCCTCTGGGTGGGACAGCGATGCATCGGGTCAGTCCGGCCACGCCACCCGGCCTGCCCGCCCCTCCCTCCGCGCTCCGCGCGCGCACCTGGGATGGCGGGCAGGAGCTCCGGCGTCTTGGGCTTTGCGCCCTCGGGCCGCCCTAGTGCCTCTCGCGGGTGGAAGAACTTGCTGGTGCTCAGAAGCGGCAAGATGCCCCGCGTCCTGGTGGAACGAGGGCGTTGTGAGGGCCTCACCCGCCCCACGGAATGGCGGGACCCGGCCTGGGGAGGCGGAAGGGGTTAAGGGGCGTCTCCCTAACTGGGGGACCGAGACTGGCAGGAACGGGAGCTGGAGAGATGGGTGGTGATTCTAGACTGCCCGGACCCGGGAAGTGGCCCTGGCAGAGGCGGGGCCCAGTAAGGAGTCGAGGACGGTCCCCACCCTGGCCTCTTCCAGCGACCGACCCGGGCCTTGCGCGGGGATCGAGGCCGGCGCGGCTTCTCGCGCGTGTGGACGCTGGGGTGTGCCACAGAGAGCGGGAAGCAATCGATGGACAAGTCGGTGTTGTCGTCAAAGATCCCCGAGATCGGCGTCACATAGTGTGGGACCCGGTACTCACTGAGGACCTGCGGGGCAGGTGGGTCACCCTCGTCCCTGAGGCCCACCCCGCCCTCCCCCGGAGGGCTCCCGCACTGACTTTGCCCGTGGGGTCCAGAAGGAGCGTCACACAGCCCTTGCTGGAGTGGAAGTGGACGGGCTCGTAGCCCGAGGACAAGCGCGGCTGCTGCTTGGCGCTGCTGGAACCCTCGCCCCATACCTGGAACAGCGCGGGGCGGCGGGTGAGGGACCGCAGGAACCCTAGCTAGGAAGGGGCGGGCGCGTGGAGCCCCGAGGGACCACGCAGGCTATCGGGAAGCGGAGCGCACCGTAACGTGGTGCTGCGGCTCCAGCAGTGTGCCGGACGGGAAGCGGTACATGCACACCGGGAAGTCGCACACCAGCTGCTTCAGCACGAGGCCGCCCAGGTCGGCTGTCCCCTCCAGCGACTGGTTGAGAATGCGGACAAACTTCTCTCGGCGGCTCACAGCTACAATCTTGAGGCTGCAGTAGTGCGGGCTGGGACGCGGAGGAGCACTGTGCCAAGACGCTGCATGGCCCCTGCCGGCCCAGACAGCTGCCCGTCCCTGGGAGGAGAGACTTGGGTCCCCCCTCACCTCTGCTGGAGCCCCGGGTCGTTGGGGTCTGTGTGGGGCTGGAGCACCAGGACGGTCTTGCTCGGCTGGTCTGAGTGGCTTTTCTGGAAATCTAGGGAGAGGAACGGTTTCGGGGAGGAGGACCTCCATGTGGAGCATATGTCCCCTATGAGGCCAGACTAGGCTTGCAGCCCCTGAGGGTCTGGGTGGGAAGGGAGCAGGGCCATGTCAGATCCCCAGCAGAAGGGGTGGCTGGACCCTCTGGGCAGAAAAAAAACGGTCTCAAGGCACAGATCTGGGATGTGAGCAAAGGGTACCAGGGAAACAGGCCCTACTCCACCTTCCAGACCCAGGAATGAGTCTCTGCTGAAGCTCCTGGCCTCGGGCGGGTGCCCTATCACCTTCTGCACACGGGAAGGCATGCCCAGCAGGCTGCTGCTGGAGTCGGAGTCTGCACCCCCTGAGCTGCTGGTGCCCATCCAGGGCAGGGAGCTCCACTCAACACTCTTGTGACACCCTTCCACACGCTTGCCAGGGGACTCCAAGCTCCATTTGTCCAGCGATGAGGATGGCAGGGGCTGCCTGTGGGCCATGCTCTGCTGGCTGAATGCTCAGGCTCTAAGCCCCTAGCACTCCTCCCACCTAGCTTCCCCAGGGAAGTGGGGCACCCCTGGTTGTACCCAGACCCCTTTCCCTTCATCCTAACCCATTTTATAGATCAGAGAACTGAGGCTTAGATGGTTTAAGTGACTCACCAGGAACAACATGGACCTAGATTACATCTACCAAAGCAAGCCCTCCCTTCCCCTAGCCTCAGGGAGCCCCCACCCAGTGCTATTACTTGTGCCCAGAGCTGGATTCCATCTTGGTGAAGAGGTTGGGGTACCGGTGGGCAACGCTATTCCAGTCCACATCCTCCAGCCGGAAACCCTAGCCAAGAAGCAACAGCACATGGCCATCCCCACCTGCAGATTTCCAGAGCCCTGACCACGCTCATGGAGAGCCTAGCTTACCTCCCCAGTAGCAGGGGCCTGGTCATCAGAAAGGTCACTGGAGTCCATTAGGGTCTCTGCAGTCACCACCTGCAAGAGAGGACTGGAGGTCAGTGGGCAAGAGCTGGGGGAAGGGCATGCCTCCCCCAAAGTACCAGGTGGGTGGGACCACAGGCCACATGCTTCTTCAGTGCCAGAGGCCAGACAGTCCCAGAGGCAGCCTGATGGGGGGCAGGCTTCCACGTAGGTCAGGACACCCTAGCACAACCATCAGACAGGAGGGGACTCACTGGCTGCCCAGCCCAAGGGAGTATATGGGAAGCAGGAGAGAAGATGGGGTGGGCTCACCTCCACACTGCCAGTCTGGGATCGCAGCAGCCGGCCCACCCAGGAGGACTGGGCCAACTTCAAGAGGCAGGATTTCTTGAAGGTCTCCAACTCAGCCTCCAGCTGCTGCATGGTGTGCCTGGCCTGCAGAAGCTGCTCTTCCAGGTTTTTTTTCTCCTACTCCAGGAGGGCCCATGGGTGAGGGGGGCCTTTTGCAGTCTCAAGCCCCAGTCTGGCTCACCCTAGCAGTACTCTGCCCAACTCCCTTACCCTATCTGCTCACCCTCTGGGCTTGTTCCTTCTGCTCTTTTAGCTCCAAGGACAGCTTCTGGATCTGATTCTGCAAGAACTTTTCCTGACTGCAGGAGCTCCTGGGAGAGGGCAATCTCAGCAGCCCCCACCTCTGGGTTGGGCAGGGGCTCCTGAGGTTGGATCAGCCGCCAAGGAGGGGAGGTGGAGCTCCACTGCCATCTTAGTCCAAGGGCACATGGTACTACAGGGCAGGGCAGGCTCTGACAAGTCTGGGCAGGGGTCATGCTGAGGGGAGCAGTGTTAGGGTTAGGGTACATTATCTTACTCAAGGTCAGGCCCGGGCCCAGGCTTACCAGTTGGCATTGGAGTCAAAAAGGCTGGGAGCTTTGCTACTGACCTCTCGGTGGGGAGGCCCACCACCTCCTGGAGAATGCGACAATGCTGGGCACTCTGGCCATTTTGGATGGCCCACCGCAAGGCCTGGATCTCCAGCTCTCGCTGCCCCCACAGCAGCCTCAGGGTGCAGGGGTCTAAGGACTCTGGGACCACCCTGCAATACCAGCATCCCTGGTGTGTGATCAGGTCTGGCCCTGCCCAGGAGGCTAACCACCATTCCCTCCCCTCCTTACTGTAAGTTGACAGGATGGACCACCCGTGTGGGGTGGGACTCAGTGTCCTGCAGGCATGTGTGAACTGTGGGGTCTGCAGGTGTGCCAGCTGTAGGGTCCAGGTCACCACTGACCAGGTGTTGATCTGCCAGGGATGGAAGTGCCTCCTCCTCAGCTCCCTGACCCTCGTGGCCAGACTCAGGGGCCATTCTCGATGTTCAATGTTCTTGCGAAGCTGGGAGGGAGGTGGGGCTGAGTTTGTCCTGTGTTCTTCATGTGAGCCCCCCTGTAGGGCTTTCCTTGTGTAGCCACACACACATACACACACACATTTGTGCTGGAGAGGTCCAGGCCACATTACTAGTTCACAGGACATCACTCTCTAAGGAGAACCACACGTGTGCCTCTGTATCCCACAGGATACCACATTGTGGTCACGTGGGTATCCACACCTGTGTTTCTGACTAGGCCAGGCCAGCAGGTCACCCATCAGGAAACAAGTCCCTGTCATGTCCTCCCTGCCACCCTTGTCCTCAGCCTACAGCAACTGACCCGAGGTGCCAACCCAAGGCCCCACTCCCAAGACTCACCTGAGGCCTGAGCTCTAAGCAGGCCTGAGGAGGGAAGGACTCTACCGTTGCCATGGTTACCAGCACACAGAAGGGGAGGGGCTGTTTGTTACCAGGAGCCTCCTCTGAGACCCCAGACTAAGGCTCTGGGTGAGTTCTAGGCCAACTGGGACTGCAGGCAGTGAGAAAGACTGAGTCACTGCCCAGCTAGTTGCCAGACCAGACTCCTAAACCTGAGGGAGGTACTTGTACTGCTCCTCAGCCTGAGGGTGGTGATAGGTGGGTCTTGGGGCTCTGCTACCCCTGGGAGTATGCCCAGCATGGATATGGGGGGGGGGGGAGGTGGAAAGTGATAATGTGAAGCTGAGGGAGTTGTGCCAAACTCTACCCAGTTGTGGTGCCCCACAGCCTCTGTCCTGAGGGTCTGGTGCTAACCCACCTAACCCACAGCTGGAAGCCTCACCCTCTCCCAGGCCCTCTCTACACTCTCTGTCCACCACCTGGGCCACCCCAGGAAGTTCTGGGGACATTCCCACACAATGACAATTACTCCTCTGCCCAGAACAAATGTGAGGTGCTAGACCTGACCCACAAGACCCAAGCACTGCAGCTTTCTCCCCTTTCCTCCCCTACCTGTGTTCACTATTCCTACCTTATGTAGGATTGCCCATGCAGAGCATGGCAGGTAGAAGCCCCACGCCCTCAGCTGGATCTGAGGGGGGTGGAACAAGCTCCAGACGCCCTGGCTATCTAGCTGGCTTGGGTTCTGCCACGGAGACAGTGGTGATGGAGTGGAGGAGCGGCTTAAAGCCCCTTCAGGGTACTCAAGGCCTGGCCTGAGCGTCCAAACCTCGGGAGGACCCTGGACCCCGACGGGGGCTGGAAGCACTGGGGTTAAGAGTCTGGGACAAAGAGCACCAGGCCCTCTCAGGGTGGGTCCCTGCCCAACCAAGGTGGCCGCGCCCCCAGTTCCGTCGGGCCCTCACGGCTCCACCTCCCTCCTGCTGGGGACTCACAGCCCGAGACCACGGAGCGCGTCGGCTATTGCCACTACGAGCCCTGCGTGAGCCGGAGAGGAGGGGTCATACCCTTCCGGGCCGATCAAAGAAAAGAGGCACGCTGGCAACGCTGGGTCTGGAGGTTAGCGGTCCCAGGCCGGCGCCCCTTCTCTGGGCGGGAACGCGTCCCTCAGGAAGGCTGCAGAAGTCGGCCGGGGGCAGGGACAGACACCTGCCCGAAGCGTCGCCGCAGACGGCTGCTGCAGACCCACTTCCACGCGGCCGGCCGACTCGGGACCGGAGTTGTGCGTCCAGACCCTCCCCTAGCGGCTCGCCGGCCACGCCCCCTTGCGCTCGCAGGCCCCGCCCACACCTGGCCGCCGCCGGGGGCGGGGCGGGGCGGCGGGCCAATGGGGCGTGGAGGGGCAGGGCGGAGACAGCCAATGGACGGAGGCAGGGGCGGGAGATACGCGCCGAGGAGCTAATGGGGGCGCAATGGGGCGGGACGCGCAGGCTGCGAGCCAATAGGGTCGCGGGACTGAGGCGCGCCGAGGCGCTGGGGGCAGCAGGTTGAGGCAGTGCCGGAGTGCCCCAGGCCCGGAGGCCGGCGAGCGCCCAGGTGAGCCGCGCCGGGTTCCGGAACCTCCTGAACGCCCGGCTGGCTAGCGCGCTGAGTCCGACGGAAGGGCGTTACTGTCGGACTGGGACGGAGGGCATGTGGATCCCTCCGGGCTGAGGTCCGCGCTGTGGGCGGCGGGGCCCGCAGCGGGGCCAGTACCTTCGGGGCGGGCGCACCAATGGGGCAGGAGTGGCTTCGGGAGCGGGGGAGGGGCCGAGCAGGGTCGAGCCCCTCTGGGGTGGGAGAAGATGCCTTCCTGGTGGGGGTGTCCCCGGCAACGGAGAGCCAGCGTTTGCTCGCCCAGCCCTTGGGAGCCTGGGGACAGCCGCCCGCGGGAGGAGGCAGCGCCCTCGCAGCAGGGTGACGGGGGACAGGAAATCCTGGACCTGGTTAATAAGTCGCCATGTTCCGGGAGTGGGGGCGTTGCGAGAGGAGCTGGAGAGGTAGGGCGATCCTTAAAGACCTGTGGAGGGCTAAACCAGTTCCTGGGCACCCCAGGAATGTGTGGCCTGCGGGTGGGGCTGGGCACAAGAGAGCGGAGTCCACGCTGAGGGCCTGAAGCCCAGAACCATTTCTGGGGCCAGATCAGAAGGAGGAGAGGAGGGCTAGGCTGTGACCCCGTGCCCTGATCCTGTGGCCTGTGCCCTCCTCCCAGGACTGGGATGCTCTTGTGGCTGACAGCCATGGAGTTGAAGGTGTGGGTGGATGGCATCCAGCGTGTGGTGTGCGGGGTCTCAGAGCAAACCACCTGCCAGGAAGTGGTCATTGCGCTAGCTCAAGCAATAGGTGAGTCCTCTGGGGGTCACCAGACCCCACAGGCTGGGGGGATCTGTCTGTCCAGCCCCATATTCCCCAAGGTGGGTGGGTCTGCTGCTGACCCCTCTTGTCTTCTCCAGCCCCTCAAGCCAAGTGGACAAGGGTAGGGCAATGTAGGCTGATCCTTTCCTCTTCCCTTTAGGCCAGACAGGCCGCTTTGTGCTTGTGCAGCGTCTTAGAGAGAAGGAGCGGCAGCTGCTGCCACAGGAATGTCCAGTGGGCGCCCAGGCCACCTGCGGACAGTTTGCCAGTGACGTGCAGTTTGTCTTGAGACGAACAGGGCCTAGTCTGGCTGGGAGACCCTCTTCAGACAGCTGCCCACCCCCAGAGCGCTGTCCAATTCGTGCTAGCCTCCCCTTGAAGCCACAGGCAGCATCAGACCATGAGCCCCGCAAAGCACTGACCTGTGGACCAAGGTGTCCTAAGTTGGCACCTGTTCCCTCCTCCCCAGAACTTGTGGCCCCTGTAACGCCTAGACCAAGCTTTGGGGCAGATCTGCAGGGCCTGGAGCTCAGGGTACAGAGGAACTCAGAGGAGCTCAGCCACGAGGCCTTCTGGGAACAGGAGCTGCGTCGGGAGCAGGCTCGAGAGCAAGAGGGGCAGGCTCGTCTGCAGGCACTGAGTGCTGCCACTGCAGAGCATGCTGCCCGGCTACAGGCCCTGGACACCCAGGCCCGCACCCTGGAGGCCAAGCTGCGGCTGGCTGCAGAGGCCCCTGGACCCCCCTCACCCACGGCATCTGCCGCCGAGCGCCTGCGCCAGGACCTAGCCCTCCAGGAGCGGCATAGTGCAGAAGTACAGGGCAGCCTGGCCCTGGTGAGCCGGGCACTGGAGGCTGCAGAACGGGCCCTGCAGGTGAGCCAGGGCCAACCCCCTGACTGCTCCCCACCCCCAACACAGGTGGGAATCAGACTAGGGGCAGTACTCTGTGTGGGGCACAAGGGCCATGGAATCCACGGCTGTGCTCCTGAGGGTCCCCTGTACTCCCAGGCCCAGGCTCAGGAGCTCGAGGAGCTGAACCGGGAGCTCCGCCAGTGCAACCTGCAGCAGTTCATCCAGCAGACAGGGGCTGCTCTGCCATCACCCCCACAGCCGGACAGGGCCCCCCTACAGGTTGGAGCAGTTCCAAGGGGAGGGGAAGATGGGAGGTAAGGGCCCAGGCCAACTTCAAGCTGATATGCCCTTCCCACAGGACCTTCTGCCTCTTTTGAGAGAGGAGTCCCTCCCAGGACCTCCCCTGAGTCCTGTCCTTGTGTCTAGCCTGAGCCCCAATGGTATGTCTGCCTCATCCCCACTCCCTCCTCTAGCCTCAGCTTCCTCAGCCTGTGTCCCTCCCACAGTTGCCCCCATGAGGCAGAACTTCTGGAGGTAGCAGCTCCTGCCCCAAAGTGGTGTCCATTGGCACTCCAGCCCCAGGCTCTGGTGACAGACTAGTGAGGACAGCTGAGACAAGCCAGCCTGGACCCTAGAAGGAGAGTCAGCAGTCACAGAGGCCTCTGCCCATGCAGGGGCTGAAGGGTGCTGGAAGAGTCACCCTGGCCCTTGCCAAGTTTGCCAAGCCCTCTGGAGAGGCATGAGATACAGCCCACTCAGAACTTGCCAGGCCCCAAAGGCCACAACTCCTTGTTGGTGATGGGAGGTTCATGGACAGTGTGCTCCACGTAGGGATATGTGCTTGCCTGCGGGAGGTGTCTTTCCCTGTATGGACATGTACACAGAAGAACATATATGCCACCTTCCCTACCACAACATTGAAGCCTCAATAAACTGCCCTAAATACAAAATAGCTTGCATGTGTGGTGAGGCTGAGCTGAGCAGGGTCTGTGGGGTCTAGAACTTGAGGAATCCATACCAGGGCTACTGGGGACTGACCCAAGCTGCCTGGATCTGGTCACAGCTGGGGCTCCTGAGAATGGCATCACTCAGGGACCAATGCTCAGTAAGATCTATGGCTGGGGTTTGAGGGACCCCACATTGTTCTGCTCCCACCCTCCTTGGCAGCTCCCCTTTGACAGCCCCAACTTGATGGGGTCTGCTGATTCATCCCTGGCCTGGGTTGCTGTCTGGGCCCCTCTTCCACCTGGCTCCCCCTCATCTGGCCTGTGCCCCACCAGGAGCAGGAACTGAGGATTCCAGGACAAGCTAGACTCGCCTGTCAGGTTTACTGAGAGCTGAGTGCTCATGGGGGCGGGTCCTGGACTCCTAGGTCAGCCAGGCCCAGGGAGGGTGTGGGCACTAGTGGGCAGGGGCTGCCTCTTCCCCACCAGGTGGGTATAAAGCCTTTGCTGTGAACCTGCAGCTTTGACATTGGTATAGGATGGCACCCACATCCCAGCCTAGCCCCTACCTGGGCCCTTGGGCTGGCTGTTGCCTACTGCAGAGCCCAGGTTCTCAGGCTAGGTCACATTCTCCCAGCTCCTAGGGCCATGGCTAGAGGTGGGAAAATCTTTGTGAAGAGCAATGCTTAGGGTGCTGATGCCCCAGTGTAGCCTGGGAGACAGAAGATGGGGACGCCCTAGATCTTGGAGGACCTTGTGCTGGGTTTGAGGGCGTAGACAAGTTTGGGATGAACTTAGCTTTTTCTTAGGGTGGCCCCTCAGCTGAATCTGGTGCTCCCCATTTCTTCTGGGGCAGACTATAGGGGACATGGAAGTTCTGAGCTGAAGGAGCAAAGAAGCCACCCACGGGTAGCAGGAGAGGCACTCCTCAAAGGCCAAGGTGACCAGGGCCCTGCTGCTGTGGGGAGTAACTGGAGCTATTTCCTGCCTGAGGCAGGGGAAAGGATGTGGGAAAGGCCAGGCAGGAGAGGCTTCTGATCCTGGTGTCTGCAGGCTGGAATCCTCAGCCCAAACCCACTCCTGTCCATACTCCTGCCTAAGCCCATTGCCTGGATCACAGTTACCTGTCCTGGGAGGTGATTGGAGGCCTGGACCTGCCTGACCTGTGGCCCCAGATGGAGCAGAGCACCAAGTTACATGGCCTGGAGTGTAAAGGCCAATGAGGCTGCGTGTACCCTGTGGTGGGTGGGGGGGAGCTTAGGGTCTGAGAGACCTGCTTCCCCAGTCCCTTGCACTCAGCAGAGCTGGCTGTACCTTTGGAAGCACCAGACTAACCCCCTTCATGGGCTCATCTTCCAAAATAAGCATTCAGGGGGCCATGCCAGATGCCATACAGAGACCATGCCACACATGGCAGGGCCTCCCCAGAGTCATAAGTGCCCCAAGGGAGAGCAGGCACAGAGTTTGCAGAGCACATGACCCCTCTTCCAGCATCTGTTTTCAAGGAACACCTGTTCCTCCTGAAGCCACCACCCGTGTGCCCACAACCTGGTCATCTGCTGCCAGTGCTGAAGAAATTAACAAGCCCCCTTCCCCACCAGGAAAGGGGCCCCCAAACAGCCACAGTGCTCTGGAGTGGGGAAGGGGACAGAGCCTTCCTCCTCCATGGCTGACCCAGGTGAGCAAAATCTCATAGCTAGGAAAAGTTGCCAGAGTGCTTCAAATCACTGAACAAACCTTTGAGTTGCTGGAAAGTTTATTCTGAGTTTTAAGCTATACTTTGAAAACAATGCTGTATGCTGCACTGAAGTAAGGAAGGGCTGAGCTCCCCAAAATATCCAGTTCCACAGCAGGGCAGGGCCAAGCCAGGACAGGCCACCTTCGCAGACACAGCTGAGGCAGAACCCTACCTGGTGCATGGGGTCAGAGGGCAGAGCCAGGCTCTGCTGAGAGCTGGCTTCTTGTTGGGCCAGCTGCCCCACAGTTGTCTCTGCAGGTCACACTCAGCCTTCCCTCACCTGCCCAGCCTCAGTCCACTGTGGTGACAGATCTGTATGTGTCCTTGTGAGGCCCTGACTTAGCCTCTCTCCTCCTTTTTGGTTGCCTGTCTCCCGCTAGGGAGAGAAAACAGGACCTGCCGCAGGTGTCCTGGCCCCTGCAGGCTTTGGGCTGCTCTGGACACACTCCCGGACTGGATATTCACAGTAGACTTGTGAGGGCTCAGTAGAGAAGGCAAGCCCAGCAGACAGACCTCTGGGAGTGGCATGTCCTGGGCCCCACAAATAGGTCCACAGGGTCCTGACTCCCTCGGAGTGGCCTCACTGAAGTGGTAGAAAAAGAAGAGCCAAATTGGTCACTGTCTTCCTGTAGGAAGTCCCCAGAGGTGGCCCTCAGGAGGCTGATCCTGTAGGCTCCAGTCCTGTTGGCTGAAGATCTGACCACAACACCAGTGTCTGCCCAAGGCTGCCCCCAGCTTGATGACATGGAGAAGGCTGTCCCAGGAACTCTGCACAGCCTGGCACCCTGGGACACACAAGGACAAGAAAGTTCCCTCCAAGGGGGTATCTAGTCCAACCTCAGTCCCAGCAAAAGAAGGGCAGTGCAGCCTCTGAATGTCTCCCTTCCCCCATACCCGACCCTCCTTGCTGGGCAGACAGGCCAACCCTGTCCATCCCCTTCTCCCTCAATGGCCAAGTGTCCCCACCCGGGGGCCTTGAAGTGTGCCCTCAGCCCTTGCGTGGCCTCTCGCCTGCCCGCCAGACTCAAGTCACAGAGGGGCCGGGGGGTCGTGCTGCCCAGGGACAGATTAGCCGCTGTCACACGCACAGTGGGTCTGGAGCAGCGCAGTGTGCGGTGGGCAGTGGCTGCCCTGCGCCTGGAGGGACGGCCGAGCGGGCTGGCGGGAGGGTGGAGAGGTCGCCTCCCAACCCCGTCCCCTCCAACTTGGGCGTCTGAGCCACGCCGCCCCTGCCCAGCCCGACCCCCCGCAGTCCCCGCGAGAGGGAGGCCTGTGGGGTGTGCCCCCGCCCGCCAACCTGGGACCCCTTGTGTGTCACCTGCGACCCTGGGGCAGGGTCGTCGCCGGTTCTCGGCCCAACTTCGGCAGCGGCCGCGGCTATCCTCCCACCCCCGGCCACCCCAAGGCGTCCCTGGCCAGGGCCCCGCCGCCCCGCGCCCAGCCCCGTATGCAAATGATCGGGTCCCGCAACCAATGGCCGGCCGAGGCGGGCCTGCCTGGAGGTGCCTCAGCCAGTGGGCGTGAGACGGGGGCGGGACACCCCGCCCACCGCAGCGCGGCCCTTCGCGGGCGAGGCCCGCGCGTTCCTTTCTGCACGTCGGCCTAGGGAGGGGCCGCCACCTGCCGGGCGGGGCCTGCGGGGCACGGACTGCGAAGGCGCGGCGGGACTGGGGCGCGTCCCCTGCCGGCCAGGAGGGTGGTATGGCCCACGACGCTCTCCTTCCAGCCGCGCCGTGCTACTGCCCCGGTCGCTGGGCGTCCTAGCCCAGATAAGGGCTCGACTCAGCAACCCGGTCCTCTGCTCTCCTGTTTGCGATCGGGCAGCTGGGCAAGGCGGGACTCCCCCCTGGTGGTGCGACCACCCAGGCAAGCAGGGAGCTTCCCTCTCCTCCCAGCTCGGTGGTATGGCCCGGCCGACTCTGCCCCCATCCCGGGTGGGAGGACCGCCCCTCCCCGGGAACCCGCTGGGTTCCTGGCACACAGCCCTAGCCCGTGCCATGACCCGGGAGGGAGCTGCTTGGGCCCGGACGCGGCGCCCTCAGCACTCACTGCTTGTGCCGCCCCGCCCTCAAAGGGGGTCCGATTACGTCTGGGTCAGTGTGGATGGCAGAGAGCGGTTCCTCTCCTCCCACCTCCCTGAAAGCAACCAGTCTCCCACACCTGCCTCAGAGCCTGGCCCTCCAGGAACCTCCAAAGAGTCCTTCTGCCCACCATTGTCACCCTAGCCCCCATGGCCTCCCAGCATCCACACCAGCCTGAGCAGGCACTGACCCAGCCGAGGGCTCAGGAGCTGGTAGCCTGGGGACAGAAATTTCCAGCGCAGTGTTGTGGGGTGTGGCCATCTGTGGACAAGGAAAGAAGAGTAGAGGAAACAGGGGCCAGCTCAGACGACTGGAAAGTACAAGACCTGGATTAGGGAAGAAATCCCTGGGAGTAGTGGGATTCCTGAAGAGGCTCACACCTGCAGGGCAGGGCGCAAGTCATGGTGAACAGATAGAACCAAGGTTTGCAGGAAGAAGTCAGGGCCTAGGGAATGGGGAAGGGAAGAGGACAAGGTGACTCTGAGCTTGTCTTGCCCTGCTGTCATTAATGCCCCTCTTCTCACTGTTTGTGGTGGGTTGAATGGTGCACGCCCCCCCCCAAAAAAAAAGGATATGTCCATATCCTAATACCCAGGCTCTGTAAATCTTACCTTATATGGAAAAAGGGTCTTTGGAGACATGATTAAAGTGAGATCATCCCAGACTACGTGGGTGGGTTCCAAATCCAATGACAAGTGACCTTATAAGTGACAGAGAGAGAGAGAGAGACATAGAGGAGCCATGTGAAGACAGAGGCAAAGATTGGAATGATGTGGCCACAAGATGCTCTTAAGAGGTGCCACCTATGCTCAGTTTGGGCCCAGTCTGGCTCTAGGCAGCTCCCTGGGTCACCTCTCACATCTAAACACAGGTTGGTGTGGTAGGTAGGTGAAGGAATGTTCTTCACATCTCATCGTAGGTGTGTGTGCTTATTATAATTCCCAGCAGCCTGATAGAAGCAGGGAAAGATGGGAGTGGGAGGGGCTGGCCCATCAACTGCCTATACTCCTGCTGTCAGGAACCTCAGCATGAGTCTGTGGGTCCCCTTCATCTAATGGCCTTCAACAGGTAGGCAGGTGTGCAAGAAGGGCCAGCACATGCACAGCCCCAAGCTGAGAGGGAGGGGAGGTACCTGTTCACCACATGAACCCTGAAGCATACCCATCCAGCCCTCAGGATGGCCTCAGAGACAGGCATGATCATCAACACCTGATTTTATAGCCAAGTACTAAGGCCACAGAGAAGGTGAGAAACTTGCCTGAGATGGCAGGATTGAGACTAGTGCTAGGGTGCAGGGACTGGCCTCAGGGACCCACTGATACTGGAGGAATTGCTTCAGACTACCCATCTCTCCCAATCCATCCACTCTTCCTTTCTGGAGGAGCCTTTCCAGAGCCCCTAAGTACACTGTTCTTTCTCCCATTTCAAACAGAAAAGACAAAAACCCTCTCTGGTCTGGCTTCTCTCTCTGCCCCTCCCCCACCCCAAGAGTTTCTGGTGCTCACTATCCCTGCTTACCTCCTCTCCTCTCTCCAAGTCCCCTCCAGCCAGCCCTTTCCCCAGCACTGCTGTTGCTCTCAGGCCCTAGGTTGCTCCACCTCAGCCCCTGCTTGTGGCAAGGTGGTTGGCCCCAGACATCTGGAGCCCCCTCTCCTGGTTGTTCCTCCACCCACCCATCCCTACCACCCCCAAGCTTATTCTTGGCCTCCTTTGCAGATTCTCAACCTCTTAAAGTTAGAGTCCTCTCTTAAAGTTAGAGTCCTGGGGTCCAGGCATTGGCCCCTAGCCACTGCCCTCATGTTTTCACCTCCATCTTCCTTGGCCTGGCCTGCTCCCCAGGGGCTCTCCAGCCTTCCTCATTTCCCCAGGGAGGAGCCCATCTTCCCATTCGTATCATCTTCCTTTCCCCCTCATATTCCCTCCAGCTTCGCACCCAGCTCCTCAGTAAATCCCATCAGCTCTGTCTTCAGAGCTACTTGGAGCCGTCCCTTCCCACATCTGTGCCGAAGCCACCCAGGCCCAGGCCACAGTGGTCCCCAAACGGGCGTCACTGCTGTCGCCTCCTGACTGGTCCCGGGCTTCCACCCTGGCCACTTCACAGTCCGCTGTCCCCGCAGCAGCCTGGAGTCCTGCAAGGCAGTGCCGGCTATCTGTTCGAGACCCTCGGCGGTGCCACTAGAGCCTCTGGCGCTGGGCTCCAGCCGTGCAGGCCTCCGTTTCTGCGTCCCGAGGGCCATCCTCTGCACCTAATTAACCCTGGCCAGTCCTCCCAGGCGCCAGACCTCCTGACCGACCCTGCTTTGTCTTTTTATTAGCGCACATACCACGTGGTTTAGTTTTTACAGTGTTCAGTTTATTGTGCCTCCCTGCACCAACCAGGAGGGGACCCGAGCTGGGGGCGCCTTCTCTGCTGGCCCAGACTCCGGGAGGGCCCGCGCACCGAGGCTCCAGAGTTTGCTCAATGCATGCAAGGATGGAGCCCAGATCCAGCTCGCAGGGGTACCAGGAAGCCCTCCTCCCGCTGTCATCCCGGCGCGCCCAAGGGCCCCAGCGCCAGTCCAGGACTCCAGCTCCGGGAGGGGCGGGGGATCACCGAGTGGCCGGCGCGGGCGGGGCGGGGCCCTGGCTGGGGGCGGAGCTCGGGCCTGCAGGAGGCCGGACCAGTTGCCCGGTCTGAAGGGGGAGGCCTAGAAGGTGCAAGTTTTTCCCGGCTGCTTGTCTCCTCGGGAAGCAGTCCAGAGTTAAACAGTTCTCCAAGTGGAAGGGCCGTTTGACTCCTCCAGGCCTCCGACTACGGGGAGTACCGCTTTCCTCCTCTTGAAACCTTTCTTCCCCGTCGTGCTCCCAGTGGTTCCGGCCAACGGGCAGGGCGGGGCCCCCGGAAGCGGGAGTCGTGCACTTCCGGGTCGAGAAGCGCGTCTCGGCGGCGGCGGCGGCGGCGACACAGCCGGGCCTGGTAGCGGCTCCCGGTTGGGCGGCGGCGGTGGCGAGTGCCCGGGAGCTGCCGAGGGGCGCGAGGTTCCCGGGTAGGTGCGGCGGCCGCGCCGATCCCGGGGCTCCGGCCGCGCGGGCCGCCCGTGGGCGCCGCGCGCTTTGTCTGCGGCCTGCGCGGCGGTGTGAGGCCTGCGCCGCGCTGGCCGCGGGGCGAGGCGGGCGCCGCTGGGCTGCGGCCTGGCTGCCTGGAGCGGCCCGGGGCGTGCGGGCGCCGAGAGGTCCCGCGGAGGCGGGAAGACCCTGGGTCTGGGGGCCGGCGTCTGGGCCCTGCCGCCCTCCGGCCACCGGCTCGCGGGGACGCGGCGGGAGCCCACCTGCCTGGTCTTGTGACGCCCCCGCCGGCTGCGATTTCTCCCCGCCGTGTTTGTGGGAAAGCCGGGCCGTGCGCTAACTTTGTTTCCAGCTTCCGGTCGTCGGTGTCTTCTTCGCCTTGGGGTTGTGTCTTCATTTCCGTAGGGGTTTGTGGTTGACGGGCTGGATTTCTTTCTTCTTAACTCACGTAGCCTTCGCGGCAGTCTCCCAGGAGTAGCCCAGAGAGGTTAAGTAACTTGGCGGTGTCACACAGCTGTTGAGTGACAGCGAGCATACTTTGTTAGCTCAAGCCCTCCAACTCTTTTTTATTCACACTAACCACGTTTTTATCTGTGCTCTTTTTAACGAGGCTTATGTTACACCATCGTCCACTGTGGGGTCTGTGTACACTTCTTTTTATATGACAGCAGAATGTTAGTTTGTTGGGTGAACCAATTTTTGGCCAGTGGCCACCTGAGGCTGAGGTAAGGCTTGATTTGGGACTTTACCTTTCTCCTGGGCCACTCGGTTTTCTTTATGAGAAGAATCGTGTGAGTCGAAAAAATGCTACATGGCTCCTTTCAGTATAGTGCCATTGCTGAGTGTCCAGAGCATGCCTAGCTTCAGAACCCTGGGCAGTGCTGCAGTGTAGTATTCATCCCAGTCCTGCAGAGGCCTTTTAGGGCCCCTAATTTCTTTTTTACTTCCATTGCAGTTTACAGTTAAATGGTGAACAAAAACAAACACGGCCCAAACTGAGACATTGGATTCTCTGTAGGTTTGCCTGGTGCCTGGAACCAGCACTCATGTTCTGGGCTTAGCATAGGTGCAGCTACCACACACCAGAGGCCCTTTTGTCTCCTTTATACAAGTTGGAATTGCAAATGTATGGGTTTCCTTGAATCTGAAAAGAGAAACCCTTTTTCTGGTTTTCATTTTTCCCACATGTGGAGCCTGAGCAGGAGAGCCCCAGTCATCCCTGGGAAGGCTGGAGACCTCCCTACAGAAATAGTTCCCCAGACTGCAGCCAGGGACAAATGGCAGACCTGGAGATTTTGAAACAGGGCAGACACGTCTGAGCTGGGGCTGCTGGTGGGACAAGAGTTCTGACTGGAGTGTTCTTGGTGGGAGTGGTCCCAAATTGTGATCTTGTCCCTGGTGCTTGCTCTGGAAAATATAATGCCTGCAGAGGCTACTTGTGTTCTTTTCCTCTTCTCTGGCAGGAAGCTTCCAGCAGTTGCTGTTGTGCGATGATCCGGGAAGTGGTGATATTCAGCCTTACATAACCCGAGCCTTTCCACTGCTACAGTAGAGGAGTGTAAAGAGGCCTTTGAAGGTTTTCCCCACCAGCCGTGGTGGAGAGTACAAAGGTCCTCATGGCTTAATCCCACAGGTGATCGGACTTTTGGAGCTTCATTCCTGAGCTGGTCTTCCAGACAAGTTCTCATGTGCCCACCAGTGTCATTGCCCACTGATCTCTTCTGGCAGCCCTCGCTCCAGCCTGCCACTCACCCCTTCCTGGTAGTTCTTGGCCTTGGTGCGTCAAGGGAGAAGCCAGGATTTACTTATTCCTTCTTTTGACCTTGTGTGTATGAAATACAATTGACAGTGAGGATTTCACTTGGGGTAGTCAAACCCTAGACCTCCCCGTAGCTCTGCTTTGTGGTCTCTTAGGTGATCTTTAGGGGTTTGTATTTCCTGGTGTTTTTGAAATGTTCTCTGGTAGATTCACATGTGTATCTACTTCCTTCCCTGTCTCCAGGGCAGGAACTGTGTTCCCCTTGCACTGCACGCAGTAGGGGTAGGGTAGGTATTGGAGCAGGTGTCCCAGGGTGACATGGGGTCCAGCTCTGGGAATGGACACAGCTATGCTCACTTCTAGGTCTCATCTCCGTGTGCCCCACAGGAGAGGGGTCGCTCCTTAGATGGGACGTGGAGTCTGTCTCTGAGTACTCCTAGAGTCAATGTCTCCAGCAAGAGCTTTGCCCAGGACTTGGGGACAATGACAAGTAGGATGTCTGCTGAGTATACCAGGCAGTGGGGGTACAAACTGAGTTGAGTGGGGATAGTGGCCAATTATCTTAACCTTAGAGCACCAGGTAGAAGAAAGATTAATGATTGGCCAATACCACTTCTCAGTGCAGTATTTCCAAGTAGCAGCAGCTTTTGGCAGTTGATAATTGCATTGAATTAACATGGATTCACTATTTGAGAAAACATCATCTTGGAATTAGGGGCTTCGTACTGCTTTGTCAGATGGGGAAGTGGGGGGTCCTGGTCCTGATCTAGCCTTAGCCCAGTTGGAATTGTCCTCCAGGAGCATCTGTACAACAGTGGTGGTCATACCCCTGTCCTAGTTGTTGTAACAGACGGGAGCTCAAAATGTGAGACCCGTGATGGACTCTGCGATGCGGTGAGGCTCTGGTCCTGAGGGCCTTCCCTTCCCTATCCCACTGGTCTGTCATGTGATGCCCTTTTCTCAGACTTGGGAGGAAACTGGACTTGGTGGAAAGCAGAGTGCTGCAGGGTGGGCTTCACGGTGACCCACTGAATTCCTACATGACTCCCTTGCGAGAGGCGTTTCTTCCAAGGGTTGCCTGGGAAATAAGGGAAAGGAGCTATGAGCAGAGATTTTTGGGAGCCAAAGTTGGAGGCCCTGATGTAGGAGGATTGTGTGAGACTAGATTTCTAAGGATGTTTATAAAGGTATTCTCTGTTACTCTCGCAGTGACCTTGTGTGGTGGGCAGGTTAAGTGTCCACACTGGCGGATCAGGAGCCCAAGAGCAAGTGGACTTCAGAGCCAGTTGGAGGCCCTGATGTAGGAGGATTGTGTGAGACTAGATTTCTAAGGGTGTTTATAAAGGTATTCTCTGTTACCCTCGCAGTGACCTTGTGAGGTGGGCAGGGCAAGTGTCCACACTGCTGGATCAGGAGCCCAAGAGCAAGTGGACTCCAGAGCCAGGGCCTACTCTCTGCTCCTTCCGCTTCCCTAGCTCTAGGTGCCTCAGGAACTCAGTAGTTCCTGGTGGGTGTGCTCTGGGCAAGGTCAGCAGAGCCTCAGCGGAGCCTCATGGCCTCCTGAGAGTGGCCAGCCTTTGCTGAGAATGGTGTGTCAGGGAGAGGGACCTGTTTACCAGCTGAGCCCTGTGATAACCAGCCCTCAGTTGAAAAGCCTTACTGGTCTTAACTCAGAAGTTTATTCCATTACGTTTGTGTCTGTTGGGGTGTTGCAGGTGGCTATTTTTATAAAAACATCCTAGTCATTATAAATTGGGGTCTGGCTTTGAATTTAGCTATAAATAACAATTAGTGTTTGGTTTTTTTTGTTTGTTTGTTTGTTTTGAGACAGAGTCTCACTATGTTGGTCTCAGTAGAGTACCAAGGCATCACAGCTCACAGCAACCTTAAACTCTTGGGCTTAAGCGATTTTCTTGCCTCAGCCTCCCAAGTAGCTGGGACTGCAGACACCTGTCACAACACCTGGCTACTTATTTTTGTTGCAGTTTTTTAGATGGCCTGGGCCGGGTTCAAACCCACCACCCTTGGTATATGTGGCTGGCACTGTAACCACTGTGCTATGGGTGCTGAGCCAGTGTCTTTTTTTTAATTTGTGCACAACTTAATGGTTGAAGTTGTGTGTGTGTTGTGTCTCATGGCTCTACATCCCTGAGCTACACAAGTGGACACAGCACAGGGGCACGTTGTGTAGGAAGTGGCTGCCATTCTTTCAGGGGGCTTCCAGCCCGGGACATGCAGGAAATTGCCTAGCTCTGGTTTCTTTCAGACTGAGCTCCCATGTGTAGCTATGGACGACGACAGCCTTCATGAGCTTGTGGCCTGGAGCCCAGTGCCGGAGGGATGCCCGCATGTTGGCCCCGTGGACATGGCCAGTGATTTTGGTGAGCCACTCGGCACCAGGGGCCTCCCCCAGGAGGGCAATGTCTAGGACTGCCTGCCATTTTCTCCAAGTTGTCAGCTCCCTTTCCGAGTTATCTGTGTGTTAGTCATCAGCTTTCATTCGTTTATTTATTTATTTATTTATTTATGTATTTATTTTGAGACAGTCTCACTCTTGTCACCCTGGTAGAGTGCTGTGGCATCAGAGCTCATAGCAGCCTCAAATTCTTGGGTTCAATGATCCTCTTTCCTCAGTCTCCCAAGTAGCTGGGGCTACAAGCACCCGCCACAATGCCCAGCTAATTTTAGAGAGACAGGGGTCTCACTCTGGCTCAGGCTTATCTTGAACTCTGAGCTCAGTCAATCCACCTGCCTCGCCTCCCAGAGTACTAGGATTATAGATGGGTGTGTCAGCCACCACATCCAGCCAACTTTTAATCTTTAAAAAGAAAAAATTCTTTTTTTTTTTTTTTTTTTTT